>JANHGD010002405.1:133554-151054 GCA_027560375.1 Imantodes cenchoa
CACTGAGAGCATATGCACCAAGACAAATTCCTTGTGTGTCCAATCACACTTGGCCAATAAAGAATTCTTATTCTTCTTATTCTTACAGAAACACTTCAACATGAATACCGATTTTGTTTCGCTGGGAAAAAAGGGTTGAATATGAATATGGGCACAGCCACTATCAAAATTGTTGCAAAAGACTGGAAAAGGGCAGCTGCTTTAATATTTCTTTGAAATATAAGGTGCTTCATGTATGTTCCTTACACTTAAAAGAACCTTTTTCAAATTTGGCGTATGTAACTTGCAACTAACTTTAATGAGGTCAGTGGAACTGAATGATTAGCTGTAGATATAATACACAATATCCTTATATTAGAGCATATGCATATTCATATTGGATTATAAAATGTTTATTAAATACCTCAAGACTTTATAAAACTGTTAAATATATGTTTAATAAAATGTTTAAAAATAAACAGATTTCTCTTTAAGCAGTAGCTTACTGCAAAGAACATATAGCATTTAGCAGAAATATCTTGTTGCTAATTAATATTTCTTGCTAAATATATTTCTTGTAAAATACAATAATTTCTACAGCAATGGCTTCTAATCAGTGAAAGCTGATAAAGCATACAGATGATACACTGATGTTAGTTAAACCACACTTCCTATCAGGAAACTCATTCAGAGGTATTTTGAATGGCTTTGTCAGAAATTTCCCTTTCATTTTAAGAAAACCAACCTGAAGATGGTTTATGAACCAAAGTTAAAAACATGTATTTGTTTTTCTTATAATATATTTCACCATTAAGGTCATCTTAAATAAGGTTTTGATAGCCTTCTTGATGATGGGGAAGGATGCGTGGGGTACAGTAGCTGATGCTAAAATCCCAGAGTTGTAATAAAACAACAACTGGTTAATAACTCTGAAACTAATACTAACTTCTAGCACAATAGGAAAGTCTTCATAAACACAATAAAGGAGTAATATAATTTACTTTTAGCTCCTTTTCAAAACATTACTCTCAGCTCACAATCACATTCAGATTACAAAATTCTTTTTGTAGTTTTCCTCTAGCTGTGGGAATAAAATAAACCACTTAGATGACAGTAAAGTGTCTGTAAAATATATAACAGCAATAACTCCTGGTGGAAATGTGGCAGATATTTATACAAGAGCTAAAGTATGAAGCACTGTAAAAAAGGCTAACATGAAGGATGTTTATTTTTAGAGGCCTCTTCTGGCTGAAGTCATTCAGTTGAAAGCAAGTCTTTTGTGAGAACTCTTATATAACTCTATAGTATGTTCAATGCTAAATGAGGTATTTTGAACAAATATACATTGTACTTCTAATGAGAACATATGAGAATTTAATTTAGATAACCATTTTGTAAGAAATGCTTTTGTAAGCCAGAACTCCCCAAGCTGATGTCTTCCAGATGTGCCCGGACTACAATATCCAGCTAGCATGGGCAATAATCAAGAGCACTAATACTCTGATCTCATCAACCGAGATCTCTATACCATATTGTCTTGTCTAGTTAAAATAAAAACTATTTGCGAATTATTTGATGTCCCTTTAATTATTCAGTTGAGAAGTTCAGTTGAGATGACATGCATTAGCAGGCAAGCATCTGAAACCATACAGCCCATCCGTGTATTTCCCACTGTGCGGATTCACAGAAAATCTGTACCTTTCTTTGATTTCACTGTCACTCTAACAAAGGAAAGAAAGGAAAAACAAAACAAAAAACCTAGAGTTTTTGACATATGTCTCACATGTCTCTGGACGTTTTTAACAAGAGACTGGACAACCATTTGTCTGAAATGGTGTAGGGTTTCTTGGTTGAGCAGAAGCTGGACCTGAAGACCTCCTAGGTCCCTTCCAACTTTGTTATTCTGTTATTCTATTTTTTTCAGTGTACTGAAACTGGTTATAAGGCAGTAACAGATCTATATATAATTGCACATTATTAGGGTAGAACCATATTTAAATACATAGGTACTTAGTTATCAGTCTAATTCATTTTTAGTTTTACTTTTCTTCTGGGGCTCCTGGAAGTATACAGGGAAGCATAGACACCCATCTTTATTTTGTCTTCCCAATAGCTCTATAGTTCAAATTAGATTAATTAGACTTCTTGTGTGACTGGACAAAATTATTAGTTAACTCCATAGTCAAACTAAAACCTGAACCTGGTCCCAGTCCTACATTTTAAGTAATATATGTGGAAAAATCAACACAGAAACTAATAAGTAGGATATACGGTAATCTGTGTAATTATATGAGAATAATATATGATATATGAACACATGGATGCATCAATCATTTATTTCATCATTATTCCTACATACCTTTTATCTAGCAAGTCCTCAAAGTTGTTAAGAAGTGGGCATAAGTGTGGGTATACTGTGCTAATTGTTATGCTAATTATTAATTCTGCTATTTATTGCAACCAATTCTACAACTTGGTTTAAATTTTCTAAAGCTTTACTGATATTACGGTACTTAAGTTTCACTAGCCTTCTTTAAACTGGGGCCATTAAGTGCTCATGAATGTAAATGCAAATAATTAAATGAATGGATAGGGATAATGAAAATGCATGTACAGTATATTTGCATTCACAAAAATATTTGCAAATATACCTAAGGTTCATTTTTTTCCTGTCATCCTCTTTACCATATACACTGTAGAAGGTTATATCCTTGTCTTATATTCCATAAAGGACATTTTTCCCCAATTCATAATTCAGTTCCCTAGTTTATGGCCTTTCTTCACACAGTGCATACTGGGAAACTTCACTATTTCTGAAAGTAGCATGAAGTCTTTTGTACAAATATGCCTGCATCTTCAGCTCTCAAATTCTTTTTGGACATAAATTCTTGGCACACAATCCTAAAATGATCTTTTAAAAATAAGTTTCGTTCTTATATTCTTGCCTTCATAACTGTAACTAGATCCATTTGTGCAGAAGATATTACAAAACACTTTTCTGGATGTAGTTTAATGATGATACTGAAATCAATAGCAATATGCTATACTTTTAGAAAAGTTAATTTTAATTTAAATGGATATGGTCAATGTGTGTGTACTGAAGTGTGACACATCTTGATTGCAAGCCTGATGTATCACTGCCAAAAACCTTCTGTCCAACCATGAACTATTGCTTTTTTTATTCAGATTTGAACCCTTTCCATCTTGAGAATTCTGGGTTGAAAGACAGCAATGCTTAAAACATAGCAAAAGAAACTCAAACAATGTACTAAGTTGTTAGGTGGTGCCAGTTGTGCCTTATGACCAATTGACACATTCCAATGGCAATGTAGGTGATGTTATATTGAGAGTATACTAATATACAAGTATGGGCCATTTCATTAACTTTAGTATAGGCCAATATAAACAAAATATTAAGTATCTGTATATTAAAATGTTTGGACTTTCATATTTTGCTGCTATATTAACAGTCACCCAGGGAGCACTAGTTAATTAAAAAATCCAACACTTAACTAAGAAGGAAAACTTATTATCTTTAACAAAGACAAAAGGGCATCTAAAGAGGAACTAATCAACTTATATTAATCATGGTTGACTAAAGCATAAATAAACAAATATTTAAGAGTAAAATATGTTTCTGTCCCATTGAAGAGTTATTCTTTTGTGATTTATTCCAAAATATTTTGTAACTATGCACTTTTTTCATTTTTAATAAACTAAAACAATAATACAATCTTGGACATTAGTATCATAGTGAGACTTAAAAAAAGAAAAGAAAAGTAGAATCTGGAAAAGGAAATATATTTGTGTCAGTTAGACAAACTGCAGTTAACCTAAGGCAAGCATTAAATAATTATGTTAAAACAAGTATGTTATAACATTAACAAAAGGTGTTTAAAAGTTGTCACCCAATTTTTAATGCGCCAGAAAGGAAAACATTAATTACACAGAACTTCTTATTAACTACATATTAATTCTTTCATTTAAATGTAATCCCTACCAATTAAATTATTGGCTAGAGAAATGTTGTGCAACCTGATCTTAAAATATACTCTGAGTAGTTAATCAAGAAGCCCAGGATAACCTGGGTCTCAGAGAATTAACATTTGCATCTGCTCCTCCACAAGCTTTCATGAAAATTACTTCTCACCAGTCTTTACAGCTTCTGTCTTAGCTACAAGTTCAATCCAAGGTTCCACAAGGTTGTTGCTATGAAGCTAGTCAGTATTAGATCAGGCCATCAGCCACGATCCCAGCTCCCTCTTCACAGTGTGCAAGAACTAATTCATATAAAAATATATCTTACTCTGTAGGTAGTTAATTGGTATATTAGAGTGCAAATGTGCATTGTAGGAATCATGGAGCTTACTGCTATAAACATTAGTTCCATGTTGATCTCGCTTCCTCTGGCAACCACAACCAATTTAATCAGCTCTGTTATAGGAATTCAATGCAGTGTAATGATTGCAGGAAAAGACGACAATATCAGAAATTAGGTGGATGTAGAACATAACATGTAGTACCATATGAAAATCATCTGATATCACAGTGATTCAAATAAAACGATACTTAAAATTAATTTGTCCTTAGAATGCAATATTCTTGATACACGTCATTTGCTTTATGTGTCTAATGTTCTTTCTATATGCATAGTTAATATAACATTTACATTTAGTGTTTTTTTTTAAGATAGATATTTCTGTTCTAATTAATTGCTTTAAATTTGTTTTTATTTTTTCTAGGAGGATGTTGTGGCTTAAGAAGGTATCTATAGGTTATATGAATTTCTATATGAACTCAAGTCAAACAAAGCAGCAGTACCCTTCAAAGTGTTTATGAAACTACCCACTTGTGACCTCAACTTTTTAGTCCGAGTTAGATTTGTATATTCTCTTTGTTAACTCTGCTCATTTCATTGCCAAGAACAAAATCTTAAGTCAGCAGTTTTATGCATTATATCAACCACTAGTTACATTGCTTCATATATAAACAACTATCAAATCTTTCTAGCAATTGCCAATATTTAAAGAAAAAATACACAGTGAAATATCAAGTAATTAAATGATTAAACCTCAGTTTGCAGGTCCACTTTCAACTAACAACATTCTTGAATTAGTCTCAACAATACTATGCTGCAATCTTATTATAAAATCCAACTCTGCACTCAAAATATGCACACCCACAAAAGGCAGCCAAATTTCATGCTTAGACACAATTTGTAACAACTTCATTTATTACTTTTGTGTTGGACCCTTTTTTAATACACTTCCAGTGTTATGGGCAATGCCCTTCGGCTTGCAGTTATGAAATAACCCACTAGTGGTAGAATTAGAAAAAAGCACACAATAGTTTCTTCATGATAATTATCAGATATTAGATTTGTTTCCAAAATACCCCATCAACATTTCAGAGCACCTCTTAAGAGTAGTAAATACTATGTGTTTCCTTAGCTTCGCCTCCTTCTCTCACAAAAAAGTATAATAGACAAGTTAAAGTTATGCAGATCCTTTAAAAGAGGGGCTTCTCAACATGTATGAACGCAAATGAAACTTTCTTTAGTGCTAAAACAAATGCATCTTGGTTTTAGGCTTGCAAAAATCCTTTATAAACTACTTCTGCTATGTCTTGCATACCTCTGCAGGTATACTGTAGTCATTTAACTTAGCATTTTTCCCCAGCGGAGATAATAAGGAACAGTTTATGAAGTACTTCTCATCAACTTTTTAATGACTCATAGATGTTTTGTCTGCACTCCTGCATCGTGCAATGCAAATCTTTATAAGGATTTATATAGCCCTATCGAAAAGTACTCTTACAATGTGACACTGAAGTGAAAAAATAACAGAACAGCAAAGATATTATCTGTACTGTCCAGGTGCATCTGTCCTGAAAGCAAACTCGTTCTTTCTTAAAGTAAGAAAAAAGCTGAAATAATATATAAATAAAAATGGGGCAAATGTATGTATGGGTTTCCTAGGGTTTAACTTAAGAGTTAAACTATTGGTAGTGTCCAAAAATGTCTATATCACAGACTTAATCTAGTACTAAGAGCCATTATGATTATTCACTATGTAAACATTCCTAGCATGGTCACATTATGACCAAGTGTTAAATTACTGTGTTTAAAAAGCTGTGATTATTGTTTCCAGACTCAATTCATCATAATAAAGTAACTCTTGGTGATTAGTTTATTCTGAATGAGAATGGCCAAGAATGTTACTGGAATTTGATAGAAACTATTGGAGCATATATTGTATCGGGGTGAAATGCTACCGGTTCGGCCTGTTTTGCCTGAACCAGTAACAAATGCTTCCGGTTCACTGAGCCGGTAGTAAAAAATGCTTTTAAAAAGTTTTTTTTTTTTAAAAAGGTTCCGTTGATCGGCAGCACAGCTAATGAAGCTTTTTTTTTACTTTTTAAAAAGCATTTTTACTACCTATTCGCCCAAACTGGTAGTAAAAAAATGCGTTAAAATTTTTTTTTTAAGGTTCCGATGATCAGCTGTTTGACAATCAGCTGAGCAGGGGATCAGAAGCTTCTTTTTTAAAAAAAAAAAACCCTTTTAAAAGCATTTTTTACTACCTATTCTCCTGAACTGTGACTCTGTGAGGTTCCTGCTTGTTCTAGGGGCCATTTTGTGTTAAGTCCAGCTGCTTCTGCATTGTGTGTGAATCAGTTGTGTAGCTATTGTGTTGTTTGTGTGTGAAGTGTGAAAGTCGGCTTTTGAGCTCTTTGTGTCTCTGCTTGCTGTTGCAGGGGCCATTTTGTGTGAAGTCAGCTGCTTCTGCATTGTGTGTAAGTCAGTTATGTGCCTTTTGTGTTGTTTGTGTGTGAAGTGTGAAAGTCCTAATTCATGAACATATGATGTGGACCTTCTTAATATAGTGAGGTCCACGTCGACATGAATGTCCTAATTCATGTAACTCTCATATTTGAAGTAGGCAGGTGAAGCTTTAGGAGATCTTTGCTAAAGGATCCCCATTGGTAAAATAGCTACCAACTGAGATTTGAGCCCTAGCTCCCATGTCAAAGGTGGCACTCTAATTACTGCACTATTCAGCATATCCCTCCTTCCTCCCTCCCCCGAAGGAATAAATGTCTATGTTGCAGCCCAACCACTTCCATCTTAGACATAATGAACAACAAACTTCTTTCTGCTCTCTATTCAAAATACTAAATACAAGTTCATATCTGAACATGGCTTTGCTGTCAGGCCTGGGGCCAGTAAGTGTTCCACCTGGAGGCTGGCCCCACGGGATTGCCAGCCTGATTCCATCTGAAGGTCTGGCCCCTGTATGTATGGTGTGTGTATGAGAATTTTTTTTAAATATTGGGGTTTTGTATTTTAACATGTTTTATGCATTTTCTAAATTGTCTGTATTTTTTGCTTGTTGGCCACCCAGAGTCCCCTGGGAATGGGTGGCATACAAATCTATTAAATAAATAAATAAATATCTACAATCTACTATTTTCCTTCTTAGTTAGTAATATAATATAATAGAGTATAGTATTTCAAGTAACATATTAACCACACAAACATATAGGAAGAATTTTGCACTGCATTAAGCTGGGACTGACATTTTTCTAGTGAAAAATGGATTGGATATGACAGCAGGGATACAGGTAATTCAGGAATTTGGCCTGTCTCTCCCAGCTTAAGATTTACACATACAAATAAAGAGAATTTAAGATTCCTTCGACCATTGCTCTCTCACCCACATTTATATCCAGTGTGTTATTGGTCTCTACAAGACTGCTTGGGGTTTGTTTGGTTTTTTTTTGAGAAGGCAAGATATTAAATCCAGGGCTAATAATGTTGAATAAGATGACTCTGTCCACCTTTCTGTATATGTGCCATAAAAGAACTGTTTGTCTAGAAAAATGAATAAAGCAGTTTTATAAACCATCCTAAATATCTTGTACCTCCTTGCTTTCTTAAGATTTGTAGCTACGCCTTCTAGTTGCCTTCCACCATACTTCACCAAATGCACTAACAGCAGTTTTTTTCTTGTACTCTGTACCCACAAGCCCGGCTCTACCAAAGATACCTTATAAAATGATGGAAGCATTCATATAAATAGATGAATTCAAGCTATGATTAAAAATAAACTGCAAAAAATTCAATGCAATCATTATTTTAGAAGCACAATATTTAACCATGTATACTTTTAAAAAGTAAATTAGTGGTTTACTGACTGCATTATCATGAATGATTGCTGTTTGTAGCATTAAAAGTAGCTGATTAGGAGATGCATAAAGACAGTAGGAGAAGACAGGAGAAAGGAAGATATAATTCTGAAATGTCAACTACATATACTTGAATGATACCAATTGCCTTTATAGTTAGTTTGCTATCCTGCCACATAAAAAGGAGAAAAACAATATTGATTTAAGAAATGCAAGCATACATTCTGGTTTCTAAATGAACAACATACAGAAATTCAGTGTCAATTTGAATGCACTGAACACCAGAAAAATGCCCTCAACTAAGGCTTCAAACTTGTAAAGCACATTTCCACTCAACCCAACTAGATTGCCTGTCACATCTGACATGGCTCGTCAAAAGTTATCCTTCACTGCTCATGGGCAACATGGAGGGTCAAAAGACCAAATACAATGGTCCAACCCATCCCATTTTTTTTCCTTTGGAGCAGCAGATATTGAACTCTAAAATGACAAGACAGAGCAGGTTGAAAAGGGTGCCAAAAACAGAAGCTGTCCAAAGCTGCTGATCTGAAGGAGAAAAACTAGTCTGTATGTGCATGTCAGGGCTGTAGATCACATACTGACAGTCACACTAGAAAAAAAGGGAGGAGGGAACCACAAAATGGAAAGATTGACGAAGAAGCATTCCCCCCTCCCCTTTTAGTGGTTATGTCTCCTATTGCAAAGTAGTACAAGTTAAAAAGGGTAAAAGAAGAACTACCTTATAGCCTAAGCTGTTTTTTTCAAACGAAAACTCTGCTTGTTCACATAATTCAGGCTGAAATATTTACAAACACTGTAACATTTGTTACAGTTATTAGTCATCAATTACAGCGATTTTTAAAAATGAGGTAGGATTACTTATGATTGAACAAAACTATTTAGCTGGCAGGAAAAAAATCCACTCTTCCTTCCGTTATGTCAAATAACTTCTTCCCCTGAAAAAGCCAAATATCATAATCTGTTCACTGTATGTTTTGCAGTTGGCTGCAGCCTATCAGAACTGAATCTGGTGTATGATATATACGGCTACATGATAAAATAATTTTCTTCACTGCTATTACAAAGACAGAAAATTTTGAGCTTCTGATCAAGATCAATCTGTACAAGGTATATTATTACAATAGATTATGCTCCCACCATCACCAGTGCAGGCTCTTAAACTGCATCAAACCTGAACAATATAGCAGTAGTCTTTCTCAAAACCACACCAAGAATGAATGAAAAAAAGAGAACTAATATTGAAGGCCTGTCAGACAGCCTGTCAGACGACCAAAATTTTGCTATACACTGAAAAGCTAGAAAGATACACTACAGTCACAAGGAGAATGTGGGGCTGTTGAGAATCCTCCCCTGCAATGTGAAGAATGAGGTCAGCCTTTCCAACCAGACCAGACAGGAAAGACATCCAGTAGAGTTCATTCTACTTTACTGTAAGACTACATTAACAGAATTTGCAAGTGTGAAAATACAAATCTCCTGCCATCTTCTTTGTAGCTTGGGAAGCTAGGGAGAGTCATTTCTTTCTTTGCCCATTATGCAGCTGTGGGATTTGCCCTCTCTTAACTGACTGTTCCCTAGGCAGGATCTCTTCACCCTATCTCTCAAGGTCGTTCTCACATACCATTACAAATAATGGAAAGGGGAGGGGGAGATTTTCCTTTATTCCCACTCCCCTTTGTTCATGTGTATTTATATTAAAGGTTGAAAGAGAAATAGTATAAAACGTAATTTTTTAAGTTACATGCCATCAGTACAGCTTAGTTGTTACTAACTGCACGGATCAAAAACATCTGCCTTTTTGATCTGTTGTTCAGTGATACTTTATAGTTATTGAAAGACAGGCCTTTGGATTATTTGGATTATATCCATCTATTTTATCCATCGTCTTCTGCTTCTCTCAATTTTGCCAAGCCTAGAGAATGTTTTTAGAATTCATCAGTCATACACAAGTATGCGAGTTTATTCATTAATTAATGTATTAATTAGTTCAATGTCTATGGCGCCTCACTCAAAAAATGTTTGCGTTATAAAAACAACAATAAAAAATAAAATATGCATTACAAAGGAAACAAAACACAACACTCATATATTTACATAGGACTTAGATGCTGTCCTAGCCCAGTGTCTGGAGGAACTTCTTCGCGTTCTACATGTCTAAACATTCGTCTCAACTTTAGAGGTGATGCTTCCTTATTGAATTTCCACTTTTTTCTTTGATCTGGAAATCTTCCAATCATAGTACTTTTAGTAACTGTATCAGAATTCCTAATCAGAAGATTTCTAATCTTATTTTCTCAATTTCCACCTTACGCAGCCGCTGTAAGGAAAATCTTTGGGCCCTGAAAATGAAAAGAATTTTTGAAAATCTTAAAGGCAAGGAATGTTTTCCTATTTTACTAGGATGGTCAAAGGACAAACAAGGTCTCTAGAATGCCAATGAAAAAAAGAATGCAGTGAATTTTTTATTGAATTATCTTATTTGGCTATAATTGTGTCTGAACTTTACAGGCAAGTGAAAATGTGTATGTTGATGAACTATCACATACTGTAAGGTAATTGGTACACATGTCTGTCTAGGAACAGATGGGAACATTTGTCTATTTACTGAAATTTTAAACAATTTTGAATATTTCAAGAAAACTGTAGCATATGTATGTTTCTCATGATCAATATTTTTATATCAGATTGGCTTATATGGTAGTGGATTTGATTCTTCAAATTCTTTCAGCTAATTGGGATAGCTAATGTTTAAGCAGGCGATCATTTCATACTTTCTATGGCAGTGACATTTACCTATTTCTTCCTTCTCAGATGGAATCTAATATATAACACAGTGCTTCTTGGATGCTTTGCGTTTGATGGAACTTAAGTGCACTTGAATTAAATTGCAGCTCGTGAATGCAGCACCAGCATTAGCAATTTGAAATAAAGCAGACATTGCATTAAGATTATCAGTCACTATTAAATATGAACTGCCATAAATATAAGTGAAATAAAAATAATTTCATAATCTAAAATGGTTATTTTCTTTTTGGTACAAAATCTTATTCCCAAAAAGCAGATATGCATGTTTAAACTGCAACAGTAAAAATACTATTTATGTTTATATATAAATATTAGTGTGCATAAAGCTTTAAAAAAGTTTAGCTCCTTCATTAAAATGAAACATGAATCTTTATATTATACAATCTTTAAAAAGTATTATTACACAGGTTACAAAACCAAACTTTACACAAGAGATACCAGTAATACTTATGTTGATATTTAAATAGTATGAATAACAGATTAAGTGTCTGTTTATTGTACTTTATTGAAAGACTGTCATTCTATTGTTGTTTTCAGTTGTATTGTTATTAATTGCATTATGGAAAATAGTAAGTGTCCATTTTTACTCAGGTTCCTACTTAGATGACCAAATTAAAAGTTTAATTAGTGTTTTATAATAACAATATATTGGTCCTTAAAAGTTTGTGAATTTTTTTGCATTTTAAATTTCTGCATAAATATGGTCTAAAATGTGATCCATTCTCTACTTAAGAGCTAGAATTAGAAGTGATAAGGAATATTCCAGAGTTAATTTGAAATGAACAGAGAGATAATGGAAGGAACTTCCATTATTGAATAGAAGTCTGTTCACTTAATGCTAGGTGCAGTTCTTTATATATATAAATTAAAAATAGTTGAGATCAATCGAAGAATGCATCAATCACACTAACAGTTTACTGCATAAGAAGAAAGTTTATATTTTTCACATTGGTTATTAAATGAAGTGTATAACTAATGGATTTTCAGGATAGATATTTTATCCTTTCAATGTCTTTTCACAAGTAAAAAAAAAATCCTATACATACTCTTTTATCACAAGAGCCATGGCTTCATAAGATCTGATGAAAGAGTTCAAAAGCAGTTCTTTGGGATTCTTCTTTTTTTATCTATTATACTTGTCTGCGTAATAAAACAGTTTATAGAAGTTTCATGTATATTAAACAACACTGAATAAAAAGAAATCATAAGGCATCATGTCAATACAAAACTATCAAACTTCAAACTGTGGTTTCCAAGTATTGCCAATGTAGAATAACTAATTCCATCTCTGTCCTATGAGTTAATGGGCTGGGAGACAGGTGACCTTTGTTGTACAGTTACAAAATTGAAGGAGGTAAATTTTTATGACCTCAGATGCATTGCATTCGTATTACAGATAATCCTCGGCCTATGACAATTGAGCCCAACGTTTCAATTGCTAAGCAATACAGTTGTTGAGTGGGTTGTGCTCCATTTTACAACCTTTTTTGCTGCATGTTAAATGAATCAGACTTCCCCCCATTGACTTTACTTGTCAGAAGTAAGTTGGGAAGGCTAGAAATGGAGATTGCATGACCCCAGGACAGTAGAACTGTCATAAATACAGGCCAGGTGCTGAGCACCCAAATTTTGCTCATTTGACCATGGGGATATTTTAAGCATGACAATGTGTCATAGGTCACTTTTTCAGTGCAGTTGTAACTTCGTATGGTCACTAAATGAACGGTTGTAAGTTGAGGACTACGTGTAGTTTTATTTGCTTTTTTTGGATGCAATTATTACAGATTGGCAGTCATATAAACCATACAAGCAAATCATCTTTATCTCAGTATTTTAATCCAGCATCTTCCTCCAAAGGCAAGCAGACTATCTTCCAGCCTCTATACCAGGGATGGGGAACCTTTTCTCCCTCGAGTGCCAAAAGTGCATGGTGCGCTCTATCACACACGTGTGTGTGCCCACATCCATAATTCAATGGATGCGCATGCATATGCAACACCCCTGCTCTGCCCTGCCTCCCATGCCCCATTTTGGGCCTAGCAGGCCTCCCTGAAGCTTCCAGAGGGCAGAAACGCCACTCCGCCTCCCCTGGAGGCCCTCTGGAGGCCAGAAACGGCCCATTTTCTGACGTCCAGTGGGCCCGGTACACCTGTTTTCACCCTCCCCAGGCTACAGAGGTTTCCTAGAGCCTTCGGAGGGCAAAAACGCCCTCCCCACCCCCCCAGAAGCCCTCCGGAGACCAGAAATGGCCTGTTTCTCAAGTTCTGGTGAGCCCAATAGGCTCGTTTTTTTGCCTCCGGAGGCTCCAGAGGCTTTCCTGGAACCTCCAGAGGTTGAAAATGCCCTCCCAGAGCCTCCGTGCAAGCACTGTACTTAACTGGTATTCAAAATGGGCCACATGGAGACTCCTGGAAGTGGAGGGGTGGCTGGGTGGGGCCAGCCAAAAATCAGCTATGGCAACAGCTCACATGCCTGCAGATATCGCCATCGCGGCTATTCAGGCATTAAGAATGGTAAATATATTGTGGGCAGGAAAAAAAGTGAGCTTTATACGTGTATTTATAAATATTCTCCCTTTTTCTCAAATTCACCAGTCAAGTAAATGAAAACATGAATTGAAGAAAATTATGGGAATTGTATCTTAGTCTGCATACTTTGCAGTCTAAAGGTTTCTTGGAATGTCATGCTTTGTTTCTTAGAAAAGCCTCCATTTTATTTTGTAGAATCATTAGCCAGATTACATGTAATCTGCAGTGACAAAATTAACATGGAATCTCCTTTGTGGTTTCTATTATAGCTTAATATCACAAAATAACTCCAAGCAGACCATCTCCGCAAAAGACTATTTCTGCGTTTTTCTCCAAGCTAAACATTCTTCTGTGTATATGTTACCATCAATGTGTGAAATTAGACGTTTTATAGAACACCTAGGAAATTATAGAATGCCAAAACTGGGATGTCAAAATATGAAACACTTAATATTTCACACATTTCCTAAGCATTCTATGCAATGCCAAAATGCAAACCGGCAAAGTATAAAATACTTCCGCTAAAATGCAATTTTAGCCTTTCTTGTTGCAACAAGTAGGTCAATAATGGTCTTTTTCTACTGGTTTGTGGTTTTTTTTTTTCTTGTAAGAAAGTCCTGTTTTTCATTTTGCATTTCTTTGTTCATTTTCATATAAGTCATTTCAATAAATAGCCCTAACCTTAACTCTAACTCTTTTCATAATTCTATTTTCATACTTTGCCTAAATAGTATTTGTCATTCCATATAATGCCTAGGTTATTAAATATGCCTAGCATATTAAAATAACACAGACATTTCATTCTTTGCTAAAAACCTCACATATTCTATAGATTTCCTAGGCATTCTATAAAATGCCAGCTTTTCACAAATTGCCAGTAACATATATACTACTAAATTTAACAGCCTCTTTAATAAATTATTGTCAAGTCATTTTTTGCTCTGTATTGTAAGTCAACATAGTAATACTTTTTATTATTATTATAAATATGTATTCTAGTCAGCTGAGATGTTTGAATGCTGATACAAGATTCATAATGGCTGTCAAAACCTGCAATTTTTCCCTTTTATTTTATGAGGTCAGGCAATATTACATGCACTGATATATTCTTTTTTCCCAACTGAAATCCTTTTCGTTTGAGCACGACAGGTTGAGAGTCAGGATTTTGCAACCTAGTATGTGAGCCACAGTACAATAGGGGCAGGTGGCTAACCTCACATTCTCTTTTTGCTTTCGTCCAATGGCAACAGTAAATTAAACTGTCAAAAACGGAATTGTCCTGTCATCAACAAAGCTATAGCTTCACAAGAATCGCAACATCTGATTTCTAATTCTGCATTTCCCGGCACCTGTAATTTCATCAGGAACTTTCACTGGACCATGGTGAATAGCTGTCTAATGTACACTAGCACTGTGAGATCCTCCACAGGCTGACATGGCATTTGAAAGAAAGAAATACCAGAATTTTTTTTTAATTATATAAAAAATATTCACTAGGAGATTCTGTCTAACCAAAACAGTAGAAATGTAACACAAATGTATGTGTTACAGAACCCAAGAAATACAGGTTAGTTTTCCAAATTATGATGTTCTAAAAGCTTTTACAATATGTTCCAATCACATACACAGAACTCAGCAATAGTAATAGTTTTGTTATTATCATAAACTGTTATTCAGAACTTCTGTAGAAGTATTTTGCATCTAAAATATAAGAATAATTTAGCTATGGACCTTAGTTTTAATAATTTGTAAATCTAAACTCTTCAATCCAAGGAGAATGCATCCTGAGTTTTATAAAAGAAGTCTAGATACAGCCTACTGGTTTGCTCTAGTAAACTAATAGTTGAAGTAACTTTTCATCACATTTTTAAACTTTAAAATTATAATCCCTTTTAGTTTTTGTATTTTCTTAAAAAGATGTATCCTAAACAAATTATAATTGCATTTTAAAATATATCTCACAAGAATAGCCTAGACAAATTAAGAAATCCATAACATGCATTTAATGAAAAATATTAGAAAGTTTTATCTTATAAAGACAGTAGAGTCAACAAGTTTTTGCCCTTTGTTTAATATAAATAGAATTTATTAATTAGAAGAAGCAAATATTTTAAATTATCCATATAAACTTCAAGGCTTATCAACCATATAACCGAGGGCTGAAAGTTAAATTGAGATGAGATATCATTTCACGGAGCTTAATACAGTAGAAGTGACTCAATACCCTCTTATTAATTCCCATTTAATGCTGCTTTAAATTGCTGCCATTATTATCCTAAAGTATATGAAGGATTCTGTGTAATTAGTCTGTATTAAACCCTTTTTATTTATAAGAAGTCAAACAAACAAGCCAACTTTAATTACTTGGGTTTCACTATATTGATCTGAGCATCAAGTTTTAATATGGCTTAATTTCAAAAATTTCCATAGAACTAGTATTTAAATTTGTTCTAGCCATAGTGATTTTTGCAGGCATAAATGACTTTTCAAAATATGTAAATTATTGCCTAGTGCTTGGGAGCATGAGGCTTTCCATGCTCACAGCATGTTTACGTAGACCTCAGGGGCCTTGCTGCTTCATGCGCTGCTCTCTAATATGGCAGGAAAAGCCACCAATTACCAGAAGAGACAAAAGTCAACTAAGACAGGGAATCTTCTCCCTCCCAAACCTTGTTCTCTCCCACTTCAGTACATGGTGTTAACGACATACAAATTTTGAGGTCATTAAGTATAAACAGGAATTGAAAGCAAGACAGGCGCTCTTTCAGGAGATGCCGATGTCAGCATTTCAAGTACTCTCCTAATCCCACAATGCAAGTTTCAGCATTATTGTCTCAATTTTACTTGCGTTAGTACCTAGCACCTTGATTACACTGCTGGGGTGGTAATCTTCGCCTGCATATGCCATCATTACTTATGTCAAGCCTCTTGAGTTGTTATGAATACTGTGTTGTTTTACGAGAGAGGAAATTAGTGCCAGTCCCCTAGAGTTTTGGGTGCTTAACACTGAAGCACTACGCAGCCTTCTCAAATCCCACAACAAATCCTTGTTTAGTGCCACATGTAGATAAGCACTTTGCAGCAACATTCTAGAATAAATAACTCCTAGCCTCTTTATTTGTAAATGTCAAAAAGAAACCAAACATTCTTGATGTTTCTCTTCACACAAAGAATTGCAAATGAAAAATGTATTTTATAAGCACACATAAGAATATATACATATATTCTTGTGTACTTTTGCACATTTTGGATGAATGCAAATGGCATTTTGGATCAAATTTTAATTTAAAAGGGAACATCTCAAATGTTAAAAAAAAACCAATATCAAAAACAATGTCAAGATAACTTCTTCCTTAGCAGGATAATAAATGGAAAAAAAATTCCATCCTTTTTATTTCCCCTCCTCTCCTAATATGACCAATTGTGCCGTTGGAAATAATTATTTTACAGTATCATAGGGACTTTTGCATTGTATGTTTATTTTGTTTACAGAGGAAATGAAAGCTCCAGGATGAATAGGTGAAGTCCTCAGAGACCAAACGGAAATCAGAAATGATGTACAGATGGGGACAGGGGCCCATGGAAACTGAATATAAATTAACATGCCCTCAATAGTCACATCTGGACTAGAATAGGCCAAATAAATAATTTTGACATTAGAAGAAATGAAAGATCAGGCCCCATAAATACTAAGATTCTTTTAACCCCAGTGGTTTATATGGAGCTAAAATCTGTACAGGTTTACCTTGCATGTGTATGGAAAAATCAGTCTTGGTCCTGGTTATTTTCATACCTAAATATGGGATTCTATTAAAAACTCCATCTTGTACAGTCATGTGTATTCATTAGAATTAGAGACAACGTAAGATGCTGTGTCAGAATTGCACAAACTTCCCTTTTTATTTCATCTCACAAGGTTAATTCAATAGGTCTCCATAAATAAAACCATCTTTATAAACTTGGTTTTTGAAATATGAACT
>JANHGD010002405.1:182216-195649 GCA_027560375.1 Imantodes cenchoa
AGATCTGTTTAAATAATTGGGAGGAGTTAGTGTGACTACATTTAAGAAAACTTTCTGGCATTAATATACTGCCATAACGTACATTTCTCCAATTCTTTGCTATTTCTATGGGTCAGGCATATATGCACAGAAATACACAGCAAACTGTATATCATTTTTTCCTCTTGTTTTCCTCCCCCAAAACTAAGTTGTGTCTTATACTCCAGTGCGTCTTATACTCCAAAATACGGTAAGCATCTTCGTTTTCTATTATTTTGTCTATTTTGTGGTCCCACCAATTCTTGCTCGTATGCAAATTATATTTCTTCCAGATCCTTCAATGCACTATTGTTGCTACTTTGTTGTGCCATTGTCTGTTATCAGTCTGTGTGATCTTCTACCAGCAGCTGAATAGGTAGTCCACCGTTTCTTCACCTTCTTTACCGAATGGCATTGTCGTCGGTTGCTGACTTCTCCATTCTGATGCAATCCTTAATTCTTATTATTTGTGATGAACAAAACATTCTGAACCATGACAACATATTTTAGACATTTTTACAATCTTCAAAATTAAAACATATATTGAGGAGTAAATAAATTTCTAAACCTTTTCACTCACATGACAAATACTTAGATTTCCAAATTCTATTGCTTTATCTTTGCATGGCTCCCCGCCCCATTTTTTACACTATACCTAAGAGGGAAATATTTTATAAACATTTAGAAGGTTGTTCATTTTAGAATATTCAGGTTCACAGTTTGTCATTGCCAGTTCTTGCTTACCATGAGAAAAGGCTATTTCAAGAAAGACAAGCAAATACATTTTTGAAAGTTATGCTGTTATATATCGAAGGACATCTTCCATTTCACACAGAAATAAATCTTAAAACCCAGAGGATATATGCATAAATGAAGAACTATAAGAGTTGCGAGGAATGTTTCTTGCACACTGAGAACTATAGGAGCAACAAATAATGGCATCTGACCATGACCAGCAGAAATTGCAGCTGCAAACAAATCTAAGAATAGAGAAATATTTCTTAGCATACAAAACAATGATCTTGAAGTTATCATTAGTTATTAATTTATGTATATAAATTATGTATGTATATAAATTAAAATTTCCTCTGAACATGGTTATTAAAGCAGAAAATTTTTTGAAATTACAATTAATCTGAACCCTACATTTAAGTAAATCCTATGCTGACATTTTGGAGATTACGACTCTAAATTTTGAGTGGTTTGCTTCTGAGTAAGTACTGGGACTCTGCAAAGGTACTTTGCTCTACATCCAGTGTGCTAAACAGATACTCTTTGACGATTTCCAATGGTTGTTTAACAGTTTTTACATGATATTCTGAGCCTCTGGAAGGTTACAGAATAGTTGCATTACTCCTACACACAGTTGCTGTTCTGCAGATCCAGAACACTTTAAAAAGTATGTGGTGAAAATGGCACAACTACAAGAATTCCAGACATTTTGCAATCTATTTAAGAAAGAAAACATAGCATTAAGTTGCTATAACTGAAACATGAGGAAAAGATAAATTTTAATCAATGACAGGAAGCAAAAAAAATGGCAGCATCTTTGTTTCAATTGACTTCCAGTTTAGCAATGCCAAAAGTAGAAGCATTATTCAGGCTGTCTTCTTTCTGACACATTTATGTCCTTCAGATTCTCTCCTTCTCCTCCCACTTTCAAGGTTGTGATCCTTCAAGAGCAACAAATTGCCTGGGAAGTAAACAGCTCTTTAATCAGAACAGATTATTTGCAAAGGGTCCTGAAAGTGAAAAGCCTCAGGCCAAGGACCAAAGAAATACTTAGGGAGGACTGTATATATTCCTGGAATCACTGCTTGTCTCTTCCTCAGAAGAACTTAAATAAATATTAGATTTAAAGTAAGATACATCAGAGAACCTGTATAGTTTTGTTTTTTTTAAACTGCCCTCTTTTAATTTTAGACGAAAGTAAATTATTAATCTACTAAGAAAGGGAGATGGATTTGGTTTTACCTTAAGGAAATACAGATAGTCCTTGACTCACAACAATTCATTTAGTGACCAGTTATGACACTGAAAATCAAAGTGTCTTATAACCATTTTTCACACTTACAGCTGTTGCAGCGTCACAGTCACGTGATCAGAATTCAGCCGCTTGGCAACTGACTCATATTTATGACGGCTGCAGTGTCCCCTTTGCGACCTTCTGACAAGCAAAGTCAATGGGAAACCAGATTTCCTTAATAACCATGCTACTAATTTAACAACTAGAGTTATTCACTTTACAATTGTGGCAAGAAAGGTCATTAAATGGGGCAAAACGCAACGAATGTTTTACTTAGCAACAGAAATCTGGAGCTCAGTTGTTGTTGTTAGTAGACGACTGACTACCTGTAATGAACTTTTTTTTCTATTTCATCAAGTCCTTGAGATTGTATTATACATGTCTTTGTCTTTTAATTTTTAATTTTTTGTCCATTAATGACTGATACTTTCATTAGTGTTCTTTGCTTTTGTGTGAGATAATATTACACTTTAATTATTGCTCCAGGTCAATTGAAGTACACCTTGTTCAAATGCAGTACTTCTGTAAGGGTGGAGGATTATGCTGTTAATTGATAAATTATGAGAACTGCCAAAGAAGAAAGAAGGAAATATTAAAGTACATCCGGTTGCCAGGAGAATTTTAAACTTGCTAAATGGATTGAGGGAGAATTTTTTTCAATCAACAATGTCAGTAGGATACCTTATGTGTGTATGAAGTTGTTGAATTAGAATAAACGAACATACTGAATATTATAACTGGACTAGTAAAATGCTAATTTTCACAGGTTGAACTCATTTATCATGTGGTAAATCTGTGGAAAATATATATTTTACAGTAATCTGATGTGGATAGGATTGGTTCAGATACATTATTGTTTTCTTAAGGCTGTTGATACTTAGAAACGGTATTAGATACATCATTCGCATTCTGTTTCTAGATTTTCAAGTAAAAAAATTGTGCTATAAATTCACAGTTGGTGGTTTGATATTCACATAATTCCCAAATATTTCATTATGTCATGAACTATAAACTGTGCACTATTTTTAATTAGTTCTCTTTCTTTATTTGGCAGCCATCAAGCCACATTTTTCCCAATTGATTTTATTGCTAATAAACCTGCCAGACCTGTCAATCACTTTTTCTATTGTCATTGATGCTCCTACTATTTTTACTAATTAAAAATCTATCTTTGCGCATATTGTACTTTAATAAGGAGTCTGGATATAAAACTTGTAGCTGTAGGTCATTAAATGTAAATAGCAAGTGACAAAGTAGTGTTGGAGATGAATGATTTGCTAGAGCACTATACCCTCAGGGGGAAAAAAGCCACCTTCTATTTTTCTTACACTAGGAAAGTAAGATTACCAAAACGAAAAAGAAAACTAACCCTGATAGCTAGATAAAAAAGAATTTTATATACATACATAGATACACATGTTATCCAGTTTGTAAAAAAAAAAACACGAACAAGGAAAAAAATCCTCTTGGCTTGACATTCACAAAAAATAATTGGGAGATTAAATTCAAAATTAACACTTTTTTTTTTTTTTGCTTAAAAGGCCCTTCAAAACAAAGCTTCCCTCTGGGTTCATCATTCTAACACTGACTAAAGAAAACAAATTAAGGATGTTGCAAATGAAGAATGTAAGAGAGTGATAGAGAACTAAACAATAGAAAGCATGTCTGCCAAGGACAATTCAATAATCCTAGAAAGTTTTTAAAAATTATGCTGTAGAAAAAATAACTTCAGAAAACTCTCTTCAATTATCAAACATCATTGAAAAAGAAAAATCTTGCTTTTTGCTAAATATCTGCCAGTTTAAAACCTGGGAATATATTTGATGAAAATATGTATTTAAATATATGCTGAGGAAGGATATGAACGCATGCCAGCTAGTTTTATACATGTTAAACCCACATCCTGAAAAAAAAACCCATATCATCCAACAGTATATCAGTAAGACAGCATCCAAAGATGAGCTGCTGAGAGAATGCCTTAAGCAGCAGCAGACATAGGAGGAAAATCAAGGAAAGGAAGTGCTATAACAAAACAAGACCCTACATAGGATGTGCCATCAATAAATAGCTGTGGTGGCTAACACTGGGAAATGCTATCAGTGGCTACCAGACAGACTGAGGCAGCTCAAGAACAGACACTAAGCACCACATCCACAGAAGCAGAGATTTATTTTACTAGATTTACTATACTGAGGTGCACAATGTGCAGTGATGACTCATAGACAGTGTTAACACATAGTGGCAGGATATAAGATGTAATCAGGAACAACGTACACTGAAAGAAACAACCAAGTAGATGGCATTGTGTACAGGAATATCTCCATGTGTATCGGGTAGACCTTTCTGTTAAGTCCTCGCAGTTACAACCACGCCGGCTGCTAGTCGAGCCTGATTGTCTCTGTTGTGAGTAGCTGGCAAGCAGGAAATTGGAGCCCTTTTATTGGTTGAGAGTTTGACAGCTCCAGTATAAAAGGAGCTCTCAAAATGCCTTTTCTCTGTTCTGTTTCTGTGGTGCTGAAATAAAGGTTGCTGTTTGCTGTTCACTTCTGAAATCCTGTTCACCCACCGATTTAATACCTTCCAAGCACAGGTGGGAGATTCCATAGAAGACTGTGAGACCAGGCTAAGATCCTGTGGGACTTCCAGATACAAATGGAGGCTCTGGACAACCAACCAACCAACCAACCAACCAACCAACCAACCAACTAGATATGTTGCGGTTATAGTAATAGTAACAATAGCAATAGCAGGAAGGAGGGTGAGAAGCTGAAGATATTCCAGAGCCTGAAAGAGGAACTAAAGAGAATGTGAAGAGTAGAACCAAAGTGGACCCAAGTGCTCCTAAGCTGAAAAACTGGCTTTGGAAAAAAAAATCCCAGGAACATCAGAGCTCCTTTGGTTGCAGAGACTGGTTTATCTGTTTCTTTGTCTTCATTGACAAACAATGAGACCAATTAGCTACAGCAGACTAGGATAAGTATGATTCATAAGTTGCTTGTGAAAAGACTTGAGTATTACTTTAAAGCAACTGCATTTTTTCAAAACAATACTGGCAATTTTTCTAGGTGACCTATTCTAATGATACCAAATATCTCTTAAGACAGATGAAAGCCAAAAAAGATTCTGTTTAAAATCATATAGGAGACCCCTAACTCTATTTCTGGAATCAAGAGGACCATCACTTTCTGATACTTAACTACCCAGTAATCCCACATGAAATCTTAGGTGAATGGCACCAACTATGTTACCCCCACCCCAAAGTTCACCTGCATTCTTAACCTAAGTATTAAGAAGAACGAAATTCATCTTTATGTGAATATAAAGACTTATAAACTTTATAAAAATATAAAGTTACAAAACATGTATCTTAGCATATAAGTGAATTCTCAAGATTTGATAATTTCTTTTCAGTGCAGTGAACAAAGTAATGCAATACTCTGGATTTTGATAGTGATATATGTATGAGACACTGAGCATAAATATTGCAATTACAATTTTTTTACTATAAGAAAACATTGCCAATGTAACAAAGAAAAAAGGCCTTGACCAAAATATCTGAGGATATTAAACTGAGACGTAATCTACTGATGCAAATCATTACATCTATTTGCATTTGCTTACTGAACCCTAACACAGAAATTAAACTACATAGAAGGGGGGGGAGGAGAGCTGGTTGTGCATGGTTAAAAGGAGACATCTAGGAGGATCCAAGCTCTTTCATTAATTTCCCTACTTCCCCTCATTAACAAGTAAAATGTTTTTACTGCTTGAAAAGTTTTAATAAATAGGAAAATGCAGGGCAGCCTACATAAGTTTTTAATGCAATATACAAAAGCTTTTAATATTTTTACATACATTAATGAAAAAGTTAAATTTTATAAGACCTATTCTGTGAGGGAAATAAATACTACATGAACAATTACAAATCCCTTATAAATGTTTAACTCTTCCATTTCGTACGATACATCAATTAGCAAGTCAATTAAATGAACATAGAAAGGCTGGGCTGGTTTTTAAAAAAAATCTGGACTCTTTCAGTTCTTCTTCTTAACTATTTTAATTTATTAAGGAAAAGCAAAAAATAAACTGACAGAGATCCACATTCAAATTCACAATCAGTCATGAATTTTCTGGAGTTGGTACGTTCATGGTAAGGAGTTTCATTATAAACCCAAGCCAGCAGTGTAAATGCCAGTATTGAAATATTTGAAGTGCAAGCAAAGAGTATATAAAATAAACTTTCAGGTGAATGAAAAGACATCATAAACTTTTAGTCATCTTTAATTAGCTACCATGTACAATACAGATACTCTGTAAATAATAATAGGCAGTTTATTTGATAAAAGGCAAAAAAAACAACCCATAAATATCACCTGAACATTCAGTAAAATTCAATAAAAGAGGTAAAATCAAGCCATTTTATCTTTGCAAAAATGGAATACAGAGCGATGTGGCTCAACATTTCAATGGCTTCAAAGCAACCAAGTTTCATTAAATCTAGTCTCCAAAAAAGCAGATGACAAGATATTAAAATTCTTCCAGAAAATTGTTAACACATACTTAAAGAAATAACAGACTGGTTCCTATTCAGAATCTGCCTCCAGGACTTTGGGGTTCTCTGCCTAAATCCTGTATATAAAATACGTTAATAGCCATGCCAGCCCTATTAGAGGTCACAGATATTAAGAGCTTTAGTGAGAAGGCAAATGGGAATAATTTTCTAAAATAGCCTTCATCTGACATGACTGACAATTATTCAAAGGAGTCTGCTGAATTGGGATTTTAAAGTAAATATGTATAACCAAATTCTACCTTTAATCCTCAGTGATGCCATGTCTAATAGAAACCAGGAGGCTGAGAGTTTTAATCCCACTTTAGGCATGAAACAGGACAGAGTGACTTTGGGCCTGTCATTCTCTCAGCCCAACTCACTTTACAAGGTTGTTGTTGTGGAGAAAAGCGCAAAAGGAAGGTGTACTAGCTATGTTTGCTACCTAGATTTATTTATTAAAAAATGAATAAAGGTGGGATAAAAAATAATAATCTATAAATCAGTCAATCAATCAATCCACAGATCTTTCAAGGATATTCTAGTGAACTCCTGATCCAATCAGTTTGCCTTGCCCTTGATTCAACCTTGTGAAGTGTAATAATTTTTTCTACACCTTCAGTACACAAAGAATGGGATTTTTCCATGTTGATCATTATCAAGAGGGATTATTCAATCTTTAATTTGTCCATGATTGATTGATAACCCTTCCCAAATCCATATTTCAAAAGCATCTATCTTATTTTTCTCACTCTTTCTCAAAAGTCCAGCTTTTACAAATACAAATTACCACTGGAAAAATAATCCTGAACTTTGCTGTTAAAGAAGTATCTTTATTCCTGATAATTTTTACTATAAATTGTAATTATTTCTTCTCCAGGATTAATCTCACTTTTACGGATTCACCACTGCTGGACTACTGCAGCACAGTATACATGAGGTTGACCTTGAAGACTATTGAGAAGTTTCAGCTAGTACAAAATGGAACAGGTTGGACAATTATGGCTGCTTGACATTTAGCACATGTGACATTTCTGCTTTATTTTGGCTACCAGACTGTTTCCAGGTTCAGCTATGTTTTCTTGGGCTCAAGAATAATAGACATTGGCTTTGTTCATTAATTCATTCAATTTATATGGCAGCTCATGACAAAAATGTGACTGGGCCACTAACAATATCTAATATAAAACTGCATTAAAAATTATGAATGATATATTTATTAGCTGAGAAAAACCAATCAAAGCCAAAAATTAACATAACCAGGAAATGGGCTCAACTGCATAACTCAGGTCCTGTCCATTATAGAGTGTCATCTAATAGGATAACCTTTTCTATTTTGTCTACCTACTATAAACTTTCTGATCCTGCTGGCCTTTAAGGCCTTGATGGTTTTGCCATTCTTTTGCCTGGGATAGCAAGCAGGGAGGTTTTTTCCCCCCATCCTCGCAGGTGAAAACATCAGTGGTGATACCTTTACAGATGATAGCAACATTCAATCAAAATAAAGCTATGAATTTTAGGAAAATTCTGAAAAACCTGAACTTTTCTTTTAAATTCTGCTAGAGATAATGAATGGAGGAAGTACTGCATGAAGAAAAATATCATCAAAGTTAATATTCTTCAGAGATCATTACAGAACCTGACCATAAAACCCTGACACATTGTCATTACCCGCGTAAAGGCTCCACATTGGCAAAAATAGTGAATTGTACTATGCCACACCAAAGGTTCCTCCAAGTTCTTTCTAGTTAATGGGGAAGAAAATTCGTCTACTGGCCTAGATTGTTTTGTGTCAAACGTAGAAAAGCATTGGAACTAATGAACTTCATTGCACTGCAATATCCTAAAAAGCTCTGAAGTGTACACTGATAGCAAAATAGAAAGATTTAATACTTATTTATGTCTTATAAGAATTTGACTGTAAAGCTTTTACAGCACTTAATTCTACCTTTCTTTCTTATTTTGCTTTCCAAAAGAGTCTATATTTCTTGAGAGTTATATTTCTTAAGAGTTGGTCCTACCTAAACACCTTTTTTCAGTGAAGGTTGCAGGATAGGCCAGGAATGGGTGTTGACTCTGTCCTTTTGCTCTACATGGTGCTATCCTTGAAAAATGTTCGAAGACTCCAGTTAGTCCAAAATGCAGCTGCGCGAGTGGTGGGAAATGTTCCTAGATTCGCCCACATAACATCTGTCCTTCGCCAGCTGCATATTGGCTACCAATTAGTCTCCGGGCACAATTCAAGGTGTTGGTTATTACCTTTAAAGCCCTACATGGTATAGGACCTGACTAGCTACGGGACCGCCTGCTGCCGCACACTTCCCTATGTCCGGTGAGATTCCACAGAGTGGGCCTCCTCCAGGTCCTGTCAGCCAAACAATGCCGGCTGGCGGGGCCTCGGGGGAGAGCCTTCTCTGTGGCAGCCCCAGTATTATGGAACCACCTCCCGCCGGAGATCCGGACTGACCCCACCCTCCTGGCATTCCGCAAAGCTGCTAAGACCTGGCTCTGCCAGTAGGCTTGGGGGAGTGGGACATGATAAGATCTTAATTCCCCCACTTTTTTAGAATGAACAAATGTTTTAATTGTTTTATTATTGTTGCACAGATTTTAATATTGCTTTTATAGTTTTTTATTACTGATATATTTGTATTGCTTATTGTTGGATGCCGCCTAGAGTCCTACGGGAGTTGGGCGGCCTACAAATACGATTAAATAAATAAATAAATAGAGACTGAGTCATCATTGCCCCATTGTATCTCTCTCAGGCTCCAGTTATCGACGAAGGCACAGCTGCAACAATAAGAACTTATCTGGAGATTAGACTCCCTGTCCCCACCCCTCCTATTCCAGACCCTACAGTCACGTTAGGGTGAGATTGACCTATCCTGCAACCTTCACTGAGAAAAGGCGTTCAGGTAGGACCAACACTCCTTCTCCAGTGAGGTTGCAGGATAGGCCAGGAATGGGACATACCAAAGCTGGCAGTCCTAAGGGCGGGCCTCTGTAGTGGCTGGATCGTCTGCTCCCAGAGAACCTGCTGGAGCATTCTTCCGCCGAAGGATGCCTCCGCTGAGGCAAACACATCCAACCAGTAGCGCCAGATAAATGGCGAGGGAGATGTCCAGGCGGCCACCATGCAGATCTCTTTCAGGGATGCCTGCGTAGACCAGGCCGTCATGGAAGCTGCAGTCCTGGTAGAGTGTGCGGTCATCCTTCTTGGCAATGGGAGAGAATGAGTCTGATACGCGGCCACGATGCAGGCCGAAATCCAACGCTCGATGGTTGAGGAGGACAACTTGGGCCCTAAAGATGCTGGCAGGAAGGACACAAAAGTGCCTCCGAGCATCTAGAGAGGCCATCCACTTGATGTAAATCTGGAGGGCCTCCTCACATCTAATGTGTGCCACTTCCATTCCAGGGCATGGGAAGGCCGAGGACAGAAGTTTGGCAACACGATCTCCTAGCCACGATGGAACCATGTGTTAACCTTCAGTACAAAAGATGGATCCAGGTGCAGGATGACTCTATTGGAAGAGGCAAAAGTTCTTCCTGACCAAGAGTGCCAGCAGCTCCGAAATGCGGATGACCGACATGATGGCGACCAGAAATGCTCAGATCCCAAGTGGTATCAATGAACCACTGGCAGCCTATGGTTAGCCACTCCCCGTAGGAATTTGCGGAGTACAGGTGGAATGGTGGCAAGAGAGTCTTGACCAATGCCAGGTAAAACCGTGGCGAAGGCCGCCACCTTTCTGCATAGAGTACTATGGGCTAGGCCCATGTCCAATCCTTCCTGGAGGAAGTCCAATACATTCTGAACGGAGGCCTCTGCCGGGACTAATAGTTGGTTAGAACACCATTTGGTAAAACTTACCCAGGTGGTGTCATAGATCCTGTCCATGGACGGGCGCCTGGCAGCCTGGACCGTCCCGATGACTTTGTCGGAGAAACGATCCCTCCTCAGGAGCTCCCTCTCAAGTGCCAGGTTGTTAGGTGGAGCCACTGAATGTCCAGATGGAGCAGGACCCTTTGGCCGAGATTCTCTACAGAGGGATTCTCCAGGGAAAAGTCACGGAAAGACTGACCAGGTCCGCGAACCATACGCCTGGGCCAGTATGGTGCTACCTGGAGGAGCTCTGCCTCCTCCACCATCAGTTTCCGGATCACTGCCGGAATGAGGGACAAGGGAGGGGAAGCGTACAAAACGCCGGCTGGCCACCTGCAGTGCAGGGCATTGTTCCCCTCAGCTGCTGGAGTCCTAATCTTGTGTAAAAGCGAGGCAGTTGTGCATTCAGACTCCATACAAAGAGGTCTTTGGGTTAGCCAAATTTGGTGCAAATATCCCTGAATAGAACAGGTTGCAGCTGCCACTCTGAGTGGTCTACAATCAGTCTGCTGAGGCAATCTGCCTGTACCTTTGATGAGCCCGCTATAAGTTCCACCTTGATTGAGAGAAGGTTGGCCTCTGTCCAAGTCCCGAAGAGTAAGGATTCTCTCATGAGGGGAAGTGAGCGAGTGCTGCCCTGGTGGTTAACATGGGCTTTCGCTGCTAAGTTGTCTGTTAACACTAACAGGTCTGTGCCCCTGAGAAGGTCTTGAAAGTGGAGCATGGCCAGGTGGATTGCCTGTAGCTCCAACCAGTTAATATTATGTTCTAGAACTTCTGGGGACCAGCGGCCTTGGGCCAATTGGTTCTCGACATTCGCCCCCTAACCAAATTGGCTGGCATCAGAAGTCAAAATGATACGGAGAATATTCTGGATTGAAATTAAATATATATAATTTATTTAGTAGATAACATTGTATTTTCAACTATAGATACTTAAAAAGTGCAAGTAATTTTGTAATGGATGCTTTAGTATTATCTGGACATCTCTTTTTATTTTTGGAATTATGATGAGTTAAAAAATAAAGTCCTATCATTAAACTTGTTTTTTTTCCCCACCATTATAATCTAGCAACTGTGTAAGTATAAACAATTCCATAGTTATAATCTGAAAAGCCATCAGGAGAAAAACTAGCCTAGTTTATTTTTAATAAAAGGAGGATCATAGTATATAATAACTCTTCCTGCCATATCCATTGAATCTGCAGAAATAGAGATTGATGTCTAGATATTTCTGGCAGGGGAAGCAATATTTCTCTACAACACATGCTTTAGGTATACAATTCCATTTTGAGAAGAAGGCCAGTGTCAACCTATCTACCCCTCAAAAGCTGCATTTGGACCTAATCCAGTTAGTAAAAGAAAATCAGTCAAAAATGGTGTAGCACTGGTGTATATTTTTCCCATTTCCCACTAATTAGCTACGCTTTTTTATTTCCCGTGTACAGTATAATGAGACAAAAATAAGGTAGAGCAAATGTCAGAAGATTAATATTGTCTGCATGATCCATACAACCTGGGAAAATGATGTATTGGAACAACTATGTTTGTGCTACAGAAACATCAATATAGATGTAGATATTTCTTTCCAGTAAGACATAAGAAAGAAATCCAGGGATCTAGTAATTAAAAAAAACTTTTAGTTTTTCACCTTACAATTACAGCAAACATGAGAGATGGCAATCCACCTTATGAAATGTCAAGGTGGGGTTAATCCATGTCAGCTGCCTGCATCATCTTTAAGGCATTTGTGCAAGAGGTACAACCAGCAATGTGGTCATATTTGGTGAATAAACTGTAGTGTTTTTCCAAAAATATTTTCCAACAGCATTCAATGGGATGAATTGATAAAACCATCACTGAAAGAAATCACTCTGTCGAAATTTTACAAAGCCCTATTATCACAATATGAAGATGAACAGAACAACCCCTCCCCCAAGTGACAAGATGTTTATGTACAAACATTTTATGGAATCAGTTTGGAATAGTAATACTATTGGCATTATGTAATTTGGTGTGCTATTATCCTGCTAATGTTTCTGGGTGACATATATAATAACTTAAATCTTATCTTTCTATTATAGTTAGCTAAATTTGACCGCAAGATATTATTAAACTATTCAGCAGAAAGGCCTAGAGATGGGGGAGGGTTAATGCTGGACAAAGTATGAATCCAAATTTGTAAAGTCAACTTCACTTTTATGTAATGTTTGTGATTTCATCCCACCACATTTTTTTATTCGTTGTGCAAAGATTTAATGTCTCTAGGTCACATTCAGTTAAGTCTTTATTTCTTTCATTTTTTCTTGTTTCTGTATATGTATATTTGCATCAAGTTGAAGTTCATAAGTGAGCTTAGTTTTGGAAGATTTTTAAGATTTCAATACACTGTCTCTGTGTTATTCTCCACATTATTAATTGTGAATTGCAGAAAGAAAATCCATTCTGTTTAGTGAATGAAAAATTCACAAAGTTCTCCAGTGACCTCAATGAGACAACTCATGCTAACTGTTCCCTCCTCTTTCATTTTGTGCATAAAGACATCTGCAGAGCAAAATCAATGTTTGCTCCACTTGTGGAAGGTTTAGCTGATGTTCATTCACGAGTGCTGAAGATTCCCTCGTGCCACAAACAAGGAGACTTGGAATGAGAGCTTTCTAAATGCTTCATCTACTCTAAACAGCTGGGGAGGGTAAGATGACTTTCTGGAAGATGGCACAGGATAAGAAGATTTAAAAGTAATAACATGGATTCCATCAGGAGCAGGCATTGCAAGACTTATAATCCCTTGGTCATTAAAACGCATCACATACACAGTAGATCCTGCTCTGCTACTGAATCGCTGAAATGAAAAGTGATTTATCAGGACAAAGGAGGGCCATTCTGTCATATATAAAACTGGTTTATTACGGGCAGAGACCCGGACATGGTTCTCTTCGATTTATGGCTGA
>JANHGD010002406.1:0-10676 GCA_027560375.1 Imantodes cenchoa
TAGCAATGAAAATAATTTTATGGTTGGGGGTCACCACAACATGAGGAACTGTATTAAGGGGTCGCAGCATTAGAAAGTTTGAGAACCACTGCTGTAAGGCATCTGGAGTCAGGACAAGAAGCAACTGATGGAAATTAATCAAGGAGAGAAGCAACCTAGAACTAAGGATAAATTTCCTGACAGCTAGAACAATTAATTCATGGAACAACTTGCCTCCAGAAGTGGTGAATGCTCCAACACTGGAAGTTTTAAAGAAGAGATTGGATAACCATTTGTCTGAAATGGTATAGGATTTCCTGCCTGAGCAGGGGGTTGGACTAGAAGACCTCCAAGATCTCTTCCAACTCTGTTATTCTGTTAAATATTGGACAGGTATTTGGTACAGAGCTATTCATATTTTTCCTCTCAAAACAAAGGGTGTTCTATGTTCCCAGCCTTCAAGTGCTTTCAAAACCAAGATTCAAAAAATTGCTTGAGGAATTGGAGATAACTTGATTGAGATGCTCAACATTTTTGTCACACCATATATTAATTTTACCAGTTCATCTTGTTTGTTGTTATTTATTAACTATATATTCAGGTAACCCATCTATTATGCTGTGTTCATAAGGGTAGTTCTTTCAATGAGATGAGCCTGAAGATCCTCCTCTAGGGCTCCCCAAAAGCTGTCCTGTGGACAGAGTGTGATTTGACAGAAAAAATAAATGATATCAGGACATACACTTTATTTTCCCAAGCTTCACCTCTAGTGGCATTGGCCTCTTGGAGGAGATGGAGACTGAAACATATGCATTTCCCTGTTCCTGTCCCACTGGTTTCAGTTTCTTGATATAGAGACTATCTTGGTGGAAGGCAGATTGATGTTGATAAAACAATAAGATTGCAAAACCAGGCTATATATACTCTTCCAAAGAGTAGTGTGAGCGTATGAAGGGTAATTTATAAAACATGTCACTTCTAGTTTTTTTATCTTTGTAGAATTAAAATCTGGTCTTAAACTAACAGGTTTGTTTATTTTGTAATCATTAACATTCCCTGATTTTTTAAAACAACATTTATCATCTGCAATGATAAATCATCAATTTCTTCTTCTCTCCAAAATTTGATTTCCCACAAGTTAATCTGTGAGTTAAACTGGATGAGTGTAAATATGGTTGTGCACTATTTGGGAAAAGAATTGTTAGGTGTACATCTCAAAGAATAAGCGCTAATAAGCATCTAAGAGCACTACAAAATCATTGTTAGTCACTATTCAATGAGTCATTTATTGAACTATTGGGAATGACTATGTCAATTAGGCTATTCAAAGTGGGTGTTGGACTGTTTATTGGATGCCTCCCAGCTGTAGCTGATAATGAATTATTGCAGTTACAATTCTACAGTTGCACCTGGCTTTTAGATATACTGATTTAAAAAAAATAGCTTTCCTTCTTCCAGATATGTGGTAATGTTTAACAAAACTTTCCATTAAGATGGAATTTAAAAATCAATAATTATAACTAGGGACATTACCATTTTAAAGCCAAATCCATGATAGTTTTGCTAACCCTAGATCAGAGGTCTTCAAACTTGGCAACTTTAAGACTTGTGGACTTCAACTACCAGAATTCTCCAGCTAGCATATTGGCTGGAGAATTCTGGGAATCAAAGTCCTCAAGTCTTAAAGTTGTCAAGTTTGAGGACCCCTGCCCTAGATTATGTATCACTGAGACAGCCAAGGAGGTAGTTCTGCTGAAGTTGCTTTATTTCTTCCAAAAAACTCCTTTGCTTTCAGAAGAAACAACTATTTAACAGCTTAACGTGTTCTGGGATGCAATTTATTTATTTCTTGAGTATGTATCATTCCTCTGTACTAATAAAGCAGATGTATTAAAAGGGGATAAATTTAACTTAATTTAAGTTTTATTTTATCTTAAAATATAAAATAAAAGGGGATAAATTTAACTTAAGGAAAGATACACTCAAAATGCAATTTCCTGAATGAGGATCACAAAACCGGCAACTCTAGAACTAGTAATAAATATTTTGAAAACCTTAGTGTGCCACCTACTGACCAATTTGATATAAAACTTTTATTTTTCTTATTCTAATACAGAAGACCAAACCAAGAAAGCTTATTCCCAAATACTAATTTTTAAACAGCAGAGTGACCAATACCTGAAGCAGAGTAGAGATAAGCAAGTTTTGGCCCTTCTGTTGGGAAACCAATTTATGGGTTGTGATACTTGGAACAACATTCCATAGGGGATACTTAGCAGGAAAAGTTGACTAAGAGAAGCTTTCAACATTTCATCGAGTAATCTCTTGTGATCTTCCTCCCTCTCTTTCTACATTTGGTAATCTGGAAATAATATACAGGTTGATTTGAAAACATTTCTCCTATCAAAAATAAAGCAACTGTTAGCATGAAAAAGGAAGATATCAGAAAGGCAGAGAGATTAAAATAGACCATTAAATTTGCATAGAATTGGTTTAAACAATATTTTGCATCAGATCAGAGGGAAATGCAGGCATAGTTCACAATGCCATGTATTGTCTAGTTCCTCATTCCTTGATTTTAGGATCTTTTCCTCCCCATTCAATCATATCCAATTCTCAGAGACCACCTGGACAACTACCTGCAGTTTTCCTAGAAAGATTTTTCAAAAGTGGTTTACCATTGTCTCTTTCCAAGGGCTGAGAAATAGAGACTGACCCAAGGTCACTCCAGTTGGCTTTGTGACTAAAGCAGAGTTAGAATTCATACTCTCCTGATTCCTAGCTCTCAGGCTTAAGATATGGGTATCCAAAAGATAAAGCATTGATGAAGGAGTTATAGATGGTCCATTAAGCTACGATACTTGGGGCAACCTGTAGCTTCCATGTATTCCTCAACTGTTCCTCTCAGCATTCTTCACCATTAGCAGTCTCTGAGACACTTGGGATTTTATAGAATCATAAAGTTGCCAGAGGATATGAGACATGCTACATTTATGAATTCAACTTAGAGTAAATGTCTTAATCCCTTCTTCAATAGATTAATGAAGGACAGTTCATCATATCCCTATATTATGGACTCAGCTGTCAAAATTGCCTTAGCGTTAGGAAGTGGAGGTGCCATTCAACTGGAATGTACAAGAATTGCATTTCTTGTCCTCTGACAAGAACACAAAACAGGCCCAGGGTTTTAGTCTTGAAGAGTTATTATCTTTTTTCCTTAACTATTTTATTTCAGAGATTTTAAAAAACCTAATTCCCTCAGCCTTTCCGGTTACATGTCCAGGAGTATTGATAGGATCCGGTTAAAAAAAAAAGTAAAAGTGGTAGCAGAATGGTACAATTGAAGCTCTCCTCATTTTTATAGTGTCACAGGTGCATAAAGGGCAGTCCTGGTTGTCCTCATCTCTTCTTTGAACTCACTTGATTTGTTTAAATTTTTTGTAAGATCTGGTCCCTTTGTAGCAAGCATACTGACCGATATTTATCTTCGGACTGCAATTCCATGATTCAGCATTTTCCGTGCATTATATTTCTTTTTCTGATCAAATTCAATATTCTTTTGCCAAATTTCCTCAGTTTTCTCTCTGAAGTCATGCCTATTTAATGTCCATCCTTTAGCTAACTGGGCTACATTATCTAGGATGATTCATCCAAGTAATTTAGACCAGTTGTAATTTATCAGTATCTGGAGAGTCCTTCCATCTTGCCTTAAGGAATACCACTCTGTAGAAGGGCTAAGGGGGAAAGAAACCACTGATCTCTGTCACTTGAAGCTGTCAAATAATTTTAGCAAATGATACAGCCACTCTTGATTATAGAACTGGATTATCTTATAAATTCATTATTCGATTCACTGCGTTATTGAAAATGGTCATATCTAAGTCCTGGTAAGAGAGTACTTACAATCACCAGGATATTTCAGAGTGGATCTCAAAGTTCCACAACTCAGATAAAGAGATAAAATATCTGTCATGGAAGTTATTAGCAAGATCTTTACAAACAACATTCTTGCTGCAAACCTTTCTTTAAAAAAGACGGTAAATCTGTGAAGTATCCCTAAAGTAATTATGCCCTCATTCCCCACCTCCAAATCCCCACCTCCAAATCATATCAAATTGACATGATCACACTTTAAATAATTCAAACCGTATTAACACTTAGTCCTATTGCATTTTTTTTTCAAGCCACATAAAGTACCACTGTCTTGCTATAAACAACAGGTGCTGTGCCTGCTTCTTCGCAAAGTGAGCATTCATCAGATAATTGGATAATTGAAGAGAAAATAATGTGTTGGTACTTTCCTACTATGTAATTAGCCTATTTATATGTGTTCTTTCTATATCAGCTTTTCCTATCAGGAAAGCTGGTCTAATCCACAAACTATTTCTCCTGATAACTTTAAAAAAAGGTCATAAACTTTATGAAGTTTATATTCTAGACACATGTCAAATCAAAACAAAGTGACATGTTCCTTTAAAACTGGTTGTAATTTGTTCAGCCTCTGAGAACTGTCAGGGATGATCTAGTGATATAGATGGTGGAGTTTTGGTTTGTTATATTGAAGGAAGAAAAATGCAGTTTTAGGAAGCATGGTAATGATGGTAAGCAAAAGGAACCAGGAAAACCCATGGTTATTCCCCAAGATTGGTGCATCAAACTAAACTCACTCGGAATTATGGCTTCTCAGGTCTCTGTCTAAGATCTCAGTCTAATTGTAGTAATTTGGAAGTCCCTAGGATATGAAGGAAATGTATTTCATAAACAAGTAGCAAAACAGCCAAGTGGCCTGATGTTGTATTTGTAGTTTGCATTTTTCTTTTTCAATGTTTAAAGATTGTTTTGCTAAAAATAAATAATGCTATATATTTTTAAACGAACAAAAATAGCCAAGTGGCCTTATGTTCTGTTACTTTCAAATCTACATGAAATAAGAATCATGTTGCGTTCTGGCCAAAGATGTTTATCTCCAGAACAGACAACATCATCTCCAGAAGTTCTCCACAGACCTTTTCAATCTACAGGTAATCTGTCGGTTTCAACCACGCATTCAATGGTCATTCAAACCTGTGATGGTGCTGAATAAGGAGGACTTATGGCAGGTCCTTGGAGTTCTGGCCATTGCAGTATTCCTAGGATCAAGTGGTCACAATTTCTGAGTTTCCGTGCTAACGTCCTCCAAGCAAAGTCAATAGGAAGCTTGCAAGAAGTTGGAAGCCATGATAATGTAAGATCCTTCAATAATGACCCACAAGATCCTCACTTAATAATGGTAACTGAGGCTGACAGACTTGCCATTGCTATGTGATGTGATCATATGATAATGCTTTACGAGTGTGTTGCTTAGCAATGGCAATTCTGGTCCCAATTGTTTTCATAGCCTGAAGACTACCTGCACTCTGTTAAGATTGGTCATGTATAGGAAAACAGAGCAAGAAATCCCACTGTGAATAAAGATTCATTCTCTTTGGGTGGAGCTCAGGGCATTATGTGTTACAGGAATATGCTCCTGATTTCATTGAAGTCAGTTGATTTTGTGAGAAAGAAAAATTTAAAAAATATATATTTAAAATTGTCAAGGAGAATGGCAAGTTCTAAAATTCAGTATATATTTAATTGTAAATTATAAGTTGTCAAAGTTCTGATCCTACTACTATACTTGCTTATTTTAAATGGCAATGTAACAGATCTTATAGCATATTGCTATTAATATTTTTTAAAAATTCTATGCATTCTTCTGGATTTAGACAGCTTTTTTTTTTTAAAAAAAAGGATAATCACTGTAAGATTTGGTAGTTCTACAAACTTCAGGACTTATTTGCTTATTGTATACTTCTTTTATACACATTTCTGGACATAGGGAATCAAATATGATTATATGTGTCTTACATGTGTAAAAGAAACAGGGGAGGTGGGATAGAGATTTCTAGTCAGTAGTCTGCCTAGGCAAGTCCCTGCAAGATTTTAGAAGGTGGTTTGCCATTGCCTCCTTCTTAGAGGTGTGAGAGGGTGACTGCCCCAAGATCACCCAGCTGGTTTTGTAACTCAATCTCCTGTTTCTAGCCCGGTGCCTTAACCACTACACCAAAGTGGGAGGGGGGAGGAGAGTTGTCTTTCTGGAAAGACTGGAGAAACGAATTAGAAAAAAGTTTTGGAGTGCTTTGGTAGGATATTCTTCGTAATGTCTGTATTTCTAAATATTAAGATTCCTACAAATTTTGACAAATTTAATTTAATGATTGTGTTAAGGATATTACTAACTTGCCCAATAGCAAGAGGAAGTGAGTGAGGAAATAGATGGGTAAGGCCCAAAAAGTTATTGCAATAGATTTGCCTTGCTTTTTGAAGTGGCTAGATTTGTTTGAAATATTTTTTGGACCTTGAATATGACATTACTTACATTCACTCCCTATTAATCTCCAAAATTAGAATCATAGCCTTGGAAGAGGCCACAGATGTTGTCTATTGCAGCTGTCTGCTCAGTGGATGATCCACCGGATCCACTACCTGACAAATAATAACCATTCTGTTTAAAAATCTTTAACAAAAAAGCACGCACCACATCAAGTGGTAGTCTGTTCCACTGACAGCTTATAAAGTCAGATGTTTCACCTGATGTCTAGCTCCTTTGTACTTTAAACCAATTGGTTCAGATCAGCAGTGGATTAAATAGAAGATCCCATAGCCTTTATTTTCCATAGATAAGGAGGAACATTATCCTAACATCCAGGGTGAGCGTGAGGATGAATCTGTCTCCCTTTTGCTCACCTGAAGTGTATTTTAAAATATATATATATTTTCATTTTTTCATTCATTCCCCCCTCCCCACATATTTAGATGAAGGTATATATGGGAGGAAAATACAATATCTGTTGTGGCCAGCCAGCAGTCAGCAGAGCTGGCCGCTGACTCGGATATTGAGGAGATTGGGGAGAAACATGGGCCAGTCCTGGAGTCTGGGGAAGGCTCTGATGAGTGCTCTGCGTCGAAGGCAGAGATGGGGCCAGGGCTGTCCGACAGCTATCAGCTACCTTCGGAGTCAGAGATAAGTGGGGCTGAAGAACAGCTGGAGTCTGTTCTCGATGTGCACATGTGCAGAGCTGTCAGGAGAAGGGAACAATTAAGAAATGGGTCGACTCGGGAGTAAAGGCACAAGTGGACTCTGAATGGCCTTTCCCAGAGAGAATAAATAGGAGCAAAAGGGGAGTAATGTTTGCAGGAGACAATTAGTTTATTAGTGTGAAGATCTGCTTATCTGAGTTCGTGCCTCACAGAGGCTCCTTGCCAAGTATTTCATTGTACAGCGTTGCACCTGGAAGCTATCGGCCTGGCAACTATCCAAGGACTGATAAGATTTGTTGTTGCAATTCACCCTTGAAAGGCTTATTGCTGGGACATTTCTGTATGTGAATGCTAGGAATTCACATTAGTCAAATAAAAAGGTTTTTTTGGGACAAGGAGTCTGTTTCGTGATTTTGTGAAACCTATATCAAAACAATATCCTAGATAAAATTCAAGCCTTGTGCATTACTAGAAATTAAACAATATATGGCGTTTTATTCTTTTTCCCTTAATTCAGTAGTTTATATCTAGAAACTCTTAACTAAATACCCAAAGAAAAATTACCACACATAACTATTCCTAAGATGGACAAATTGGTTGTCCAATAACCTCAGAAGCTCTTTCATCTATTCCAGGGGTGTCAAACTTGATTTCATTGAGGGCTGCATCAGGGTTGTGTTTGACCTCAGGGGCTGGGGTGGGCATGGCCAACTTGACGTCACTCGTGTCGGGGGCATCTGTGGTGGCCCAAGCATTCTGCCAGCGAAAAGGGGCTCCCGAGCTCCATTTTCAGCTGTGATGGCCTTCTGCTGCCCACTGCCAGTGAAAATGGCTGCCCCCGAGCTCCATTTTCTCTGGTAGAGGGCAGCAGAAGGGTGTCACAACTGAAAACGGAGCCTGAGTGGGCCATGAACTCTATTTTCGCTGGCAGTCACTGCAGGCCAGTCCTTTGTTGTTTCTAAGGCAGGCCCGCAGGCTGGATCCAGCCTCTGGGTCTTGAATTTGACACCCCTGATCTATAATCCTGTCCTAATGTACCCCTTTATTCCTGTCATAGCATAAAAGGAGACCTTTGCCCTATCAAACCTTTTTGGGCTTTAGACTCTAGTATACTCAAGTATTATGACCAGTGGAGACACATATCAGATGGTGTAATTCAGAAACACTTGGAAGTCTTAGGATTTCCAGATATAAATTAAGTACTCTCTAAGCAGTTTACAGAATCAGCACATTTCCCCCAACAATCTGGGTCCACATTTTACCGACCTCGGAAGGATGGAAGGATGAGTCAACCTTGAGCCAGTGAGAATTGAATCTGTGGAAGTGAACATTTTTATTTCTGTCCTATAAACAAATGGGATTATGTGATGAGAACAATAATTCTATGTCATAATTATTAGATGTAGTCATTCAGCATATGAATGCTTCAAAATTTACATTCTCAAAATTAGTATTTTCCATATTTTAAATCTGAAATTTTGTTTAACCTTCCAAACTTGGCTATATGTTACTTAGTTTCTCCAGAGTATTAAAGTGACTTTCATTAAGTCTATTTTGTGTTTGGTCAAAACTCAAGACCCAAGACACATTTTATTTAAGGATTAGGGATCCTTAACAATGGGAACTGGAACTTAATTGGAGTTGGGCGGCATATAAGTACAAATAATACATTTCAACATAAAGCTAATTATTTCATTGTACCTCCAGAAAAAGGATCATTCAAATTAAAATCTAGTTCAGGGAATCTAGAAGGGAGCATTGCAAGCAGAAAAACACATTTTGTCATTAGTGTTGTATATCAATTTGAAGTTTTAACATGGCTTTCATATGATGGTTTGCCATAACTATCGGCTATTTTGAAAATACAGTGATCTTATGAAGAAATAACACTGGTCCTAATCGAATAAAACCATCCTATAGCTTATATGTTTTAGATATTTGTGTTCCATTTATTTTTTGTAGAAACACCCTTTCTTAGATTGGTTTGCAACGAAGTACAACTTCTCAGATTTGTCTGTTTCAGCATGTTTGCAGGCAGCATACCATAACTTCCAGACACTGATTAAATATTTCCATATCCTCTTTTAACTGATTGGGAAAGAAAGAATATGTGTCTCACGTATTCCTAAACTGTAGACAATTTTTCAAACTTTCAAAAAGGAATTACAAATCGGTCTCTCCAGTTCACCCAAATATGAATTTAGATCTAATATAAAATATCCCGAGAAATACTGTTTTTTAAAATTGATTATTTCAAAAAAAGCCTTCAGGAATTGTTTTCTGGAACACTTTCTGTTACATGTTTTAAGTAAGCATAGGCACTAGGGAGAACTTTACATGTAAAACAGATGCATATATCCATACAACAGCACCGCCTGTAAAAAGATATATTTATTTACAGGTTCTTTTACCCTCAGTAATGAAATACAGTAAGTCAATTTGTTCATAATAAAAAGTTGTTTTACATATTATTTACAAGTATCCAAATATATTTAGTCTGTCACTGCTGTTGACTATACCTTCACTTGAGATGGCAGAGTTTACTGCAATGATGTACATTCAAAGAATAAATTGTGGATATGCACAGTGTTTTTGGCACATCTAATTTCACATTTTCTACTAAGCTTGGTACATACAGTAGTCTGTTGTCAAAGAATGTCACAAGGGTGGACAAAATGCAGGTGGTTCTTCAAACTATTCTTTGGCATCTGAAGATTCAAAAAAAACTATCAAGTAGAAAAGTATCTTAAATTTGATATTTTATTTCTCATAATTTGCACTAGAATTGTTTTGCTAAGCTCATAGCTCTGATATTTAGATGACAGTTCTCTTTAGGTCCTTCAATTAATTTAATACACCATGTCATAATTTTCATTATTTCCTGTAGAATATGTTCCAAAATTTGTCTTCCTTAAAATGCCATTTCCTGAAAGACATCATAGAAATGGATGCATGAACATTTTTGAAATATATTGCACATGTTTATGATCTCTATAGCGGAAATTGGAAGATAGATTCTGAAATTCCAGTAGGTATGTATATTGTCTTGATGCCCATTTACATTATAAGCTCACAGTAGTAAGCATTCCTTTAAAAAAAAACATAGTCAATTAATCCATAATTTTTTCACAGATGTATCAAGTACAACTTTGATATTTAAAAAGGAGAAAATTATTAATTTTTAATATTAAATTAAAAATTTAATATTAAATTAATAAATATTAATGTATTAATCTAATATTTTGCTCTACTAAGTGGAGATATTTACAAAAAAGACCATTCACAAAACAAATTTCAAAGGGCATTGGTCTTACCTGAATGCCTTTTCTCAGTGGGTTGCAGAGTAGTCCAGAAATGGGTTGCTACAGTCTGATCTGCCTAGTTACTTAGTCTAGATTTTTCGGCCACTCCTCCATGTCTCTCTGCGCATGTCCCAGGTTTCGATGAAGTGATGGCTGAAAAGGAGGCTTGCACATAATTTTAGAGACAAGGTGGCTCCAGATCCCACGAACGTTCTGTAGGGTGGGGCTGGACTATTCCACAACCCACTGAGAAAAGGCATTCAGGTAAGACCAACGCCCCTTCTCCAGTGTGGTTGTGAAATAGTCCAGGAATGGGATATAACAAAGCCTGATATC
>JANHGD010002406.1:95903-107577 GCA_027560375.1 Imantodes cenchoa
GAAGCAATATTTGCCGTTTCCCCCCCACGGAGCTCCGGACCGTGGGGGGAGCAAATCAACACTGGTGACATCCTATATTAAACTATGATTTCCCACCACAGCTTCTGAGTTCACACTGACACTAAGCTAAAATTAAGCCATAGCTTAATGTAATCCATAAACCAGGCAACCTTTTTGGCTAATATTAACTATTCCCGCAACCCAATTCTCAATGGAAAATATTCCAAAGAATTCTATTTGACCAAGGCAGAGCATCATCTGGCACAATAATAAGTTTCTTCACTGGGGCCAGCAGGAAAGCAGCAATCAACATAAGAAGACAAAAGAGTTTTCCTACCTCTAAACATGCTTGAAATCAGTTTTAGGAGAAGGTAATCTGGCAAGATTATGCTGTTTTAATTAATGGATGGAGCCAGGGCTTATAATTTGGTGAGAAGGGCTGGGGAGATTGAGCAACGTCACAGGAGTCTTTCTCAACTCTGGCAAAATGAAGAGAGGTTGCTTTCTGTTCCCTTTTTCCAAAGCAAGTTTTTACATGGATGAGGCTGCTGGACAGATCAAACCATAAACCTTTATCCAGTAATATCACTGGTCTGCCCTCCAACCCATCCACCTTGAACACGAACAGAAGCAGGCAGTAGGCAAAGCTGAGAATAAAGAATCCTCTTGCTTAAACAAACTTCTTTACCAGTTCTATCACATAGACTGGAGATATATTTCTCTCTTTCCCTCTCTACAAATTACTTGGGAAATGAAATATACCAGAGCCAGCCTTTTACTTATATATTCAGTTCTGCATTCAAAACGTATTCCTGGGTTCAAATTCTTTTATTCTTATATCATGTTGTGTCAGACTATGATTGGCAGTTCTGTTAAAATGAAGTAAGTCTAAAGAACATGGTTGCCTTTAGTCATTTTGATAGTAACCAAAGTATATTATAGCAACCCACAGACCATCAGTTCTGCTCTTCTTTGCATACTGTACTTTAAAGCAATCTATATTGAAAAATAATCTTAATTATCTTAATTATCATAGACCCCCCACCTTAGTTTGGTAGTATGAGCATTGGAAGTTTCTAAACATGATTGCAATGACACTAGGAAAGCTGCTGAGGGAAGGGAATTTCAGAGACTTGTCCCCAACATATAAATTCTACCCTGCTAGTCCTCATTTCTTCAGCAGCTGCTATCAGATGGCCCAAGAAGTTTTGCTGCCAAGATGTCTCCCCTGCCTTTTTGTCCTCAAATATCAGGAATAGCAAAACTTTCCTTCAACACTAATGGTGGGACAATATGGGTTACATCCGAAAGCAAGGTAGACTTTTTGGAGAGGACTTTCTCACTCTGGCTAACAATCCTGGTCAGAATTCTATGAAATAATACATCCAAAGAGGACTCATTTATTTGCTAGTGAACATGTTATAGTCATAGGAATATTCTTTTTTTCTTAAAGTATTCCAAACTTGCATTGCACAACTACTACCTATCCATGAACAACAAAAGCACTTGGTTTCTTAGTTTTTAAAACCTCCACACAACTGCAATCTCTCAGAAACCCAGAAAGCTGAGAAATATACCCATTTGTGGCTTTCCCAATACCAAAAGGAACCATCTACATCGGGGCAGGCAACAGTTTCCAGATGCCTTGGACTATAATTCTCACGTTATCACTCTGGGAGTTGTAACCTAAGGCGCCAGACAGGTTGACTAAGGCTTGACCCAAGCTCTGCGGAGTTGCATCTTCTTGAGCCTCAGATGACAGGAGAATCCCTGGGGCAAAGTGAGCCCAAAGGCGGCTAGAGATGAAGAAGACCACTACCCAGCTCACCTCTCCAAGCAGCGGAGCTCCTTGCGACGGCCTTGAGCCCCGTGCTACTGGCCGAGTAGCTGCTGGGCTGGCTGAGGGCTCGGCTGAAGTGTTCGTCCACCACGGCGCTGATGTCCCCTTGGAAGTAGGTGAACAAGACGCACCTGGCGTTGATGTACTCGGCCTCGGGGGGCCGCTCTTTCTCCGGGCTGCATTCCTCCTCCTTGATGCTGGCCGGGGCGGCGTGGTTGGAGAAGGAGGAGCTGCTGCTGCTGCCGCCGCTGGTGCTGGCGCTCTCGGCGGCTTCCTGCATCTTCGAGTAAAAGGCTAATTTCTGTGAAGGAGAGGCAAAGCGGTCAGGGTCAGGGATTCCCCGCTGCCCTCCCCTCCTCCCGCCTCAAGTATTTCCTGCACGGGGTAGTGGTGGTCTCGGAACGACGGAATACACTCGCCCTTCCCCTCCTGTCTTTCCTTTGGGAGCTCGAGGCGGTTTACTAGGCGCTCTGCTCTCATTTTCAATCCCACAGCAGGCTTGGGTGTGGGGGGGGGGGGAGAGAAGGTGGGGCCGAGAGAGCACGGCTTCCCCCCCCCCATCCGAGCTAGCCTTTTTTTTCTCGCGTGCTGAGGCTCATCTAATGCCCCCCCCCCCATTACACAGCCAATAACCATTTATTGCCTCAACCCAGGCTGGGTGAAGATACCCGAGAAAGTATTGAGACGAAACAGTCGGCAAACCGCCATAGTCGCCGCCCCGTGAGCTTGGTGGCCGGGTCGGAGACCTGGGCGAGAATCTCCCACACGGTAATTAGGGTAGCACGTACAATACACATATACACACACCCCGCGTAGCCTCGCCGCCATGACAGCGCGGGAAAACCAGCGAGGATTCCCCCTCAGCCGCCGCCTTCGAGGAAAGGAGTTGTCAGAAAGGCGCGCGCAGGCCTTCCCGCCGCCACGAGTCTCACGCAAGGGACGCACGTCGCGCCTATAGGGAAATAAGAGAGCAGAGCCCGGGATTCTGAGGCGCGAGGCAAAGCTGCTCGGGCGTCCTTAAAACGATTTCAACGACTCCTCCCCGCGCGGAGCGTGGCTTATGGGAGCGGTAGTGTGGCCCATTTAGAAAGCAAAGGGCTGGAGGCCGCAATAAAAGCCGTCGGTCGGTTTCAAAAGTGCAGGCTTCGTTCGCGACTTCTTTGCCCTGGAAAGTCTCCTTCGACGGAGGCATTTGGGACGGGCTTTAGCCCAAGAGGGAACTAACTCGCCTCAAAAGGACAAAGCTGGTCAGGACGCGCCTGCTGCCTTTTCCGAAGTCCGGATGGAAGGGCCGCGCAACTTCGGCTGCTCGGCTTCGGATTCATTGGCCGCGGGGGAGTTTCTGCCACCCTGTTCGCTTCCCCGGGGGGTGTTCCTCTGCCCGCTTTCGCTGAGGCAATCTCGGAGAAAAGAAACCCCGACGTGGTCCCGGATCTTCGCGCTCGGCCTGCGTTCCCTTCTCGGGCGGGCAGGCGCCAGCGAGAACCTTTTAAAAACGTCGCGGCCTCGAATCGGGCCGAAGAGCTGTTTGCCGGAACCGAGGCGGCTTCGCGGAGCTGCACGGACAAGGCAGGGAAACCGGCCTGGGAATGACTCGGTCGCAAAGGCCATCCACTTGCGCATCTGGAGAAGGAAGGCGACCATATATCACCGCCTAACAATTCCAAACGACCGAAGGCAGCGAAGAATTTCCCACTCTAAATCAAGTTTATTTTCTCGTTGGCAGAGTTAGCAGATTAAACGCTCAGAATACACGAAAAGCATAGGGGCGTCCAAGAAAACTGCACATTAAATAACTATAAGCAAGGGAAAAAACTACTCTTAAACAGATCGTTGAACCTGATTGCGATTTGAAGCCATACTTTGTGCCTTCGGCTTCAGAGTGCCACAAGACTGTTGTATTTCTCTGCCCGGATCTAACAAATTTCACCCTCTGGAAACCGGGGGGACCCCGAACCTCCGGGAAAGACCGTGGTTGTCGACTTTTACAAGCTTCATTAGATCCAATATTACAATAATGAGTGACTACGAATAGATTTTGAAGAGCCTTGGCTTCTGTCCCAAATGTACAGATTTTGAAGGACCACGTAGCAGAATTCCAGTAGACTGCTGTCTCTTGGGCGGAAGGCTGCCCTCTCTTCGGAGCAAATGCCTGCAGGGTCCTAGTTTAATTTCTTTTTTTGGGAAAAATTAGGCATAAGGAATCACGAGCGTTTTGAGGGGGCGTTTCACGAGGTGGACGTCCTAAAGTCACGGGACTCTTCCCATATTTAGCCCAAGCAGAAAAAAACCCTTGTTGGTTACAAGGAAAGGCAGGGAAATGAAAGAGACAAGATACTTGTTCGTTTCAAAATAGATTTTTGGAGAGAAAGGAGAAATTTCCCCCCAAAATTTTTGTGATGAATAGAGGGAGAAAAAGATATTTCGGAAAGAAACATGTTATATTTACCAGGTTCTGAAAAAGAAAAAGAGCGCTCTCTCGAAAGTCGGCTAAACATTTTCCGCGTTGGCTTTCCCGCGGTTAAGCTGCTTGCAGCTGCTCTTTTTGGGAAGGGCCGAAGCAAATAATTTGGAATCGGATGCAGTGTTAAGTGCCTGGAAAACTAAATCGGAGAAACGCTTTCAAATGGGACTTTTGTCAGCGAACAAACAAGGCTCGACCAATCTCTACGTCAACAATGCTTTCCTCTCGTAAGTCAAGAGAGAGGGCAACTGGAAGGATTCCCAGTCGTGGAGAAAGCGATCACCAATGGCTACTAACCGTGATGGTCAGTACATTCTGATGCCCTCCCTGTCCCAACATGTTGCAGGAGGTCTTCCTTTGGGAACTGCAACTTGTTGGGCCATTGGCCCTGATCCGGGGGTTCTGATAAGAAAAATGTAGGAAGGTCATCTGATTCACTGCTACCCAGAAAGGGGGAAAGCACATTATTGCAAGCCGAAACATTGTTCAGTCTTAAGACCTTTCTCTTCCAGAACTTCAATTCCGCTATTCAGGTTATCTTAGGCACACGTCTACTTCTTTTATTCTGAAAACTCACTGCAGGTTACAACTCTTAATATCATAATGTCTGTGCCCCAGAATGCTAAAACACCTGGTTTTCAAAGCAACCACTGACAATATTCCAATGCAAAATCCGCTGGAATACAACAAGGTAGCAGGTAATGAAAATGGAGCATCTTCTCGGTGAATACCCTTTGTCCTGATTTTACAAGTTTACAATCCTTCAAAATAGAATAATGGCAGTGGGTCATTTTGTTGCTATTTATATAAAGTAAGGCAGCGGGGAGAAATTTATTATTGCGTAGGGTGAGGGAACAAGCAAATGGACACACTGCCTTCACATTTCTTCGTTTTATGGAGAAATAGATTTCAGTTTCCTGAAGATTTAAAAACCAAATTTATTGTGAACGATTTCTTGGGAAGCAGAAGTTAGGCACTTCAATGGCATGCACAGAGCGTCTCTTCCTTGATGTTTGCGACTTCAGACAGCTTAGAAGGCAGCCCAAACAGCCCCCACTTCTTAGCCAATGCGGCGCTTCATTTCTGAACAAAAGGAGAGGAGGGGAAGCCAAACAGGTGCAATTTTCTTCTAAATCCTCTTTTAATCCTATTTAATGCCAACAGGTTTAGAATTAAACAGTATTTTTCTGTCACTGTAAACAACAACAATAACAATATTAGGTCTGCTCAGGACGAATTTATTCTATAAAACATATCCTGTTTAAAGAAGTATATTAGGTGCACAATCTTGTTCTAATTACATGGATTAAAGGTTGTTCAAACAATTTAAAACAGGAATTTCCTTGTTTTTAAAGAAAAGTTCTTAAAGGATATCCAGCTAGCGATTTATAGTCAGTCGCATCCTATCACGAATGGAAACAGTATAGGAACGTCTGCATGACAGAAACTGCGGGTCTAAATTGACGCAAGAATCAGTTCCGTTTCGTATCGACTGTTTCTCACAATGGGTTACGCAGTACGAGTATTTCCTAATGGAAAACCTAATGCCGTGGGCGGAAGTATCAAAAGTCTGCAAAGCAGGTTAGCCGGATTTTAGATACCCACGAAAAATTTCTAACACGTATGCAGAATATCTCGAGGTCAGACCGATTTACTGGCAAATGAGATCTCGGTACTAAAGCCCGATACGATACCGTTACCTTCTTCTAAGTATTCGGATCTATCCTAAAATAATGAGGGAGCCGTAAATGTTTTCTGTGGCAGAAGCTTTTGCAGGCAAATTCCACAATTGCTTAAATCATAATTGACGTAGATGAATTTCCAATGACACCGGGCTCCGCTTTGCTTAGCGGCTTTAGCTATCCGAGCGAGCGCTCTGAATGCACCTTTCTAAGCTGAAAGCTAACCGGCGGTTGCAAGTAAGAATCTTTCATTCCGCCTTTACCAATCGCTGCAGGTCGGGGCGGTGAATCTGCTCGGATCCCGCGGGCATACAGAAGGTTTACACCACTGATTTGGCAGGCCTTTCCAACAGTCCATTTAGGATTTGCCCTCGGAGTTGTCCGCAGAAGGGGCGCCCGCCCGCCCAGAGTCGTCCCTACGCAAAGGAACCCAACCGACTTCACGCAAAGAACTGGGAGAAACGAAATCCTTCACCAAGACCACCAGCCCCATTGCAGTCCCAGCATTTTAAAAGGGGTGATTACTGTACCCTCCCACCCCCACACTCATCCATTCCGAGGAAGAGGAAGCTATTGACCGACAGCGCGAATAAACCCCGAGGCGCATAGGGCCAGTACCAGGCCAGTCTCCCCCACGCAACCTTGCCTTTTGGAGGGAAGCGCCCGTCCAGTGACCTACCTGGTGGTAAGGACTGTAGGCTGCTGCGAAGTAAGGCTGAGGAGGACCGTAGACTTGGTACATAACATCCAGACAGCTCATGGCGAAAGGCGACTGGGGCTGGCGCCGCAAAGCGGGCTAGGAGGCCAGGCCAAGGGACGGCTTCTTCATGGGGCTGCCCGGGAAGCAGCCGAGCCCCTCGGCCACTAGGAAGACGTGAAGCTCTTCCTCCTTCGAGGCGCCCGCAACAGCCCGCAAGCTCAGGACCCAAAGGCGCGACGAGCGCCCGTCGGGAGGCATTTAAACGGCAGGGCCGGCGTCAAGCGGAGGCGGAGACGGGCCAGCCCGCGGGACCAATGGGGAAGCCGCGTGCGCGCGCGCCCCGGACGCCCTAGTGCGCCGTGGCCACTCGTGCTGCGCTGCTTTGGGCAGCTGCGAGTGGGGAAGTGGCCCGGCCGTGCTGAATTTCTCGTACTTCCCTGTAGAATAACAGCGTCGTCATCGTCTCTTGGGAGGCTTCGTCGAGGATCGCTTGGTTGCATCCTGGTCCTCCAACTCATGAACACCTGAAAAAGGTCCAAAATCTGGAAATGCAGTGAGAGAGCTGGGGTGAATCAGCACTGGGGGTCGACTCTTCTTCGTCCCATACTAGGAACGCAGTTTTTCTGGGTGCCTTCCTTGATACATTCAGATTGAAAATGCATGGAAGTTGGAAAGGGATTGGGGGTGGTGGACCCCTCCTGTCCTCTTTTTTCCAGTTGTATGGCTTGGATCCCTTCCTAGTTCTGGTTAGCTAATAGATTGGCTTTGTTCCCCTAACTGGGGTGCTGCTGTTCTAATACACTCTGTACCATAAGGTAACCACATAACCTTGGTTTGTACAATGTGAAGATTATTTTGTGGAGCTGTGATAGTACAAATAGAACTGGTGATTAACTGATCCCTGGCTGGCAGAAGAATTTAAGATGCTAATTTAGTAAAGGGGACCCAGAAGGGACCTAATTTTGGAAGTTTCTACTATTTTTTGTTCTTATCCTCTGCTTCTTACACTTCCTCTCTTGTTGAAATGGAGAACCTGAAAGTTACCCATCTTTTGTGACATTTAGGGTTATTTTTTCCTTTTCCTTTTCTAATAAGCTAATGTGATTCTTTTTGTTCCACCCACATCATAGGAAATTATGAAATAATGAACTAACATTATTGTAATATACTAATGCTGATAAATTAGATACACTAATGTTTATCTATTTCAAAATCTGTTCTGAATTTAAAATGTATATGTGTGATGTGTAGGTATGTATATGCACAATAAACCCAACACTAAATACGTTCTTTTCTTTCATTTCCATATTTATCTACCTGGAATACTAGTAATTTGTACATTTCCATGCTCTGAGTTCCTTGGCGTTTTAAAGCCAATGAGTTATAGCAGCAATACTAATTAAGAACAAAAAAAGTAGTCTTGTAGAAATGAAATTAACAAGAAGGCATACAATTGTGTATAGAATATGTTCACTTTGCCAGCTTGGGACAGAGGGGGGAGGCTGGCCCAGGATACGGGTATCTACTTCACACCAGTTGTAAACAAACCAGGCAGAACTGATCAAATTAATTTCACACCAGAGTCAATGCAAAAAATCAATTCATAATAAGTCATGCATATCCTCTCTCCCTCCCTCCCTTCCACCTTCCCTCCCCCCCCCAACTTCTGTATATGCAGAATAGCATATCCTTAGTGTATTCAGAGAGGCGTCTAACTATGTAGCAGCACCTGGTCAATCTTGTCTGAGTTTGGATGTTAAGCTGACTTGGGCCTGGTTAATACTTCTTTCCCCACTAGTATTCTAGAATCATCCAATCATTGTTGTGCCAGAACAAGAGTAGTAAGGACAGACATTCTATCACTTCAATACAGCAATAACTGAGTGATGGAATGAAGATGTTATAAATCTTTGGTAGGGAAATGACCTTGGATGTGAGATCTCTTGAGAATTTCAGGACTGCAGACTAGACTGGAAAGTTAAGAAAACATCTTGGAAGAAAGAAATAGCAAACCACTTCCAAAATGTTGCCAAGAAAAAGGCTGAGTTTTCTATTCATTTTCTATTCTATTCTAGAAGTTCAGCTTAACTTGAGAATGTCTTTTTTTACTGCGAGGGACAGATTATGAAAGGCAATAGGGTAGGAGAAAGAAATAACCACTGTCTCAAACAAAGGCTCATGCTTTCTGTTAAGAATCTAAGCAAATGTTTCCCTTCAAATGAAAGAAAAGAGTCAATATTGGCATCTAATATGAAACTCTTGTGCCATTCAGATCATGAGCAAGTAGAAGTGGTGACCACATTTTGACTCATTCTAAAGATGGCCATACAACGATGTAGTGATGGGCACATCATTCGGTAAGATTAGGTAATCCAATGAAGAACCTTGCATCCATATCTAGTTTTCAGATATGGAAATTCAGCATTAGGAATCAACCTAGATGAATGTAAAACCAGCATTCTGGAACAAAATCAGGGAGCTGCGGCCAAACTCCAGCATTTGACAAGAGGAGGCACTTCCGAACCTCTAGATTCTCCATTCAGGAATAGGATTTGGTTGCTGGTAAAAGATTTCCCTCTCCTGTCCCCATGAGCATCACATCCCACCTATTCCAGAGACACTTTCTTCATTAAACAAAATAAGAAGTGGTAACTGATGCAATAGCTTAATATCTGTTATGGAGGTACCTTGTAAGGGCTGCTATTTCTGGCAAATGACCATCATCATTTATTGTGTTTTTCTTACGATCAGCTCAACTGGCGGTCCTCCTTGCTTGAATATATATGGTTGCTGACATCAGGAAATAGGAGTTGCCACTGGTTGTTTCCTAGCTAGGAATTGGAAAAAAGAATGTGTTCACCTATGTATTTGACCAAACATTTCCTGGCAACTGGCCTTGTAGAGTCACTTCTCCCAAATGAGCTGGAAGGCAGCATGATGACATTTGAAATAGTGCTAGCATGACTTGGAAACATCAGCAAGGTACACAAGCTGAAGCAGGAAAACATTCCTAATTGTCATTAAAATGTTTCAGATGCATGTGAAGTTCAGAATCCAGAAAAACATATTTACATTTAATCAAATTATATAGTGTTGAATAGGACCCTAAAAAGGTGTTGAAAGAAATGTCCAGTTGTTTCAACTTGATCACAAGTTTACTTATTTTACATTGTAATATTACATGTTTTAAACTAGAATCAATTCACAAAATTTACCTCCAAAATCAGTTTATCGCTTTATCACGGCATAGAGATACCTCTTATTAATTGTATAATTTTAATGAAGCACACATCAGCATATGAAATCGGTTTGTAGTTATCTTCATTCAGACAGTAACATTTTAATTGGACATGCTGTTCTTTTAAAAATGTAAATATTCTTTTAACAACACACATGTTTCTCTGTTTCACAAGCTTTTGTGTGTCCCTTTCTAAAAGCTGGATTTAGTGGATGTGATTCAAATTAAATTATTGTAATGTGCTTCTGGGTGGAGATATTCTTGTTGACTGCTCGGCTATTTGCTAAGTGAACAAGCTGGTAATTTGCCTCTTGGTTGAATTTCCAAGAGCGTGTTACCAATATTTGCACTGGCTTCCAAGTCCTTTCTTGGCACAATTACGGTGTTGGTTTTGACCTAAAGTCCTTAAATAAATAAAGAGGTGCCATTTGGAACTTTGCACAAAACAGAGAAGCCTTACCAGATGACATAGAGATTGCATTCCTCATAGACACAGATTGCCAGAATGCAATATTATCCTGGCCATGTTCTTCTGTCCTGTAGCCGCATTAACTGTGTTGACAGAATGCAATGTAAACCAAGTATGTCATTTCTAAAACATCCAGGATTTCCTCCTATGCTAAGGGAATCCTGTTAGTGGCTGATGATACAGACACAAAACAGCCTTAGAAGGGGTAGATATTTAACTTCTGCTAGGGAATTTTAAGGATTAAGATACCAACAAGCATTAAAATATTTGAACTCAAACATCTGCAGTGGAAACAAGTGTGTGATCAATTAGTCTTCATGGCCACTTTATGCATGTTTATAGTAGTTTCTATTGAGTTTATGGGATTATTTTTAAACAAATATACTAAAGAGAACTGCTGTAGTGTAATTTAAAAAATAGAGCAATAAATTCCCTGCCATCCCAAGCAGGAGGAGAAAAAGACTGACCATCCAGCCATCCAGCCATGAAAGTCTCCAACCTATTACTTCTGTTCCTGAGCACCATAATTAGTGTCATCACCGGTTTTACCTCTGAGAAGTAGGAAAAAAGCTGTAAAACCCTGCTATCATGATTTAGCTTATTTCAACTCGCTACATAGGGACAGACGTCTTGGCTAGTCCTTGATTGAGAGACCACCAGAAAACTCCTGGACTGTAGCTGGATGAGGGTTTAGAAAAAATGCTTTAACAAATTATTTCCATATTGTTGCCAGGGAAACTGAATGGTAGTGTCCATGAACTCATCAGAAGTTGAGTTTGACTGGAGAGAGTCAGGAAAGAAGAGAAGCATTAGCTACTACAAGTGAAGCATCCAGAGCAAGAAATGGTGTTAAGCAAAGCATGTCCCACCATCACTATGTTCGTACGGACCATTGTGAAAGTGATGGGAGTGACTAGGATGCTTTGCATTTATTTTGCAGTGGGTGTTTAAACAGGCAGTGAAGAGGGTTGTAAGCAGCTATGGGCTTATAAGTTGCCAGCTAATCTTTAGCAATCAGCCAGTTTTTACAGTATTTTCATTTCCACTTTTTTTTGGAATTAGGCTAATGATTTTTCTTTATTGTGAACTGAGACCATTATGTGTATGGCAACAGAATACTTCTTTGGGGGCTATGAAAGCACATTGGCATGGGCGGTACTAATTTTTATTTATTTATTTATTTGTCAAGCATGTACAAGATAGCAGGTATTGGTATAAACATAAATATTAGCAAAGTAGGTACAGGTAAATTAGGCAATAGGACAGTAGGACAGGGACGGT
>JANHGD010002407.1:31325-46568 GCA_027560375.1 Imantodes cenchoa
GGCACTTGGCAACTGGCATGTATTTACAGGGGTTGCAGCATTCCAGAGTCTTGTGACGGCCCTTTGCAACCTTCCCAGGGGCCTTCTGACAAACAAAGCCAATGAGCAAAGCTGGGTTTGCTTAACAGCCATGGCAAAAAGATGGTTAAAATCAGTTGTAATTTACTTAACGACCACATTGTTTAGTGATGGAAATTCCCATCCCAAATGTGGTCATAAGTTGAGAACTGCTTGTAAATCTAAGTTCTGATCTAGCACTTTGCCCACTACAGACTGTGTTTCTCAACATACTGGCTGGGGAATTCTGGGATTTAAAGTTCACACGTGTTAAACTTGCCAAGTTTGAAAAACACTGTTGTAGATACTCTTTTCTTCCAGAAAAGAATACCTATTGGCAACCATAAGTGTTTCTTTCCCTGTGAACAGGAGCCATACAGAACTGTTAGATCAATTTGGACTATGGTTCCTTATCAGAGGGAGAGGACAAATAAAAACAGTGGGCACATTGCCAGGGGTGAATTCCTACTGGGGTGGTCCGGTGCGGGCGCACTGGTAGCAGCCCGCTGGTGACGTAATTTTGGTGTGACGGCTCCAGTACTGTCTGTGCCGGTCCATGCGCACTGCCATTTTTTTTGGTAATTTTCAGCTATTTTTTTCCAGGTTTGGTTGGCTTCTCCTCATCCTATGCTTTGGAAAAAAGCCCTCCTGCCCACCCCTGTATTAATACCGACCTTTATTTCTTCATCTGAAGCACAGCTGAGCAGCTCCTCAGCTGTGTTTCAGCTTGAAACATCCTTCTGAGCATGCACGGAAGTTAAATCGTGCAGTGGGATGCGCGCGCGCAAGCGCACCAAGTGTGCGCATGAAATGTCACGATCCGCACCGGTAGGAAAAGTAACTGCAACCCATCCCTGACTGTCACAATACAAGCTCCACGCCCTTTGGACATGTGTAGTGACGTTGTTCACTCATACCGAAGAGGCAGAACTGACAGCATATGAGGTGCTTTCGTATTTTGATCCAAGCATCTGATCCTACAGTTGCCTCTGCTCCATTTGACTGTTTGTAAAAAAATTTTTAAAATGTTAAACCACTAATATAGATGTTTTGCTTAAGGCTTTAAAATGGCCAATCGACATTTATTCCTTAACATGTTCATTAAATCCAAATATATTATCCGTTTTTAAATTCAGGGTCAGAATTACTTAGGAATATCTCATGAAAATGGTCAGGTTTTTTTAAATATATCTACAACTTTTTGTTTCAGGATTCTGAGTACTGTGCATTATAGACTGTTTGCTCTCTTTTACTGATTCATCTATAGCAGTGGTTCTCAACCTTCCTAATGCCGCGACCCTTTAATACAGTTCCTCATGTTGTGGTGACCCCCAACCATAAAATAATAAAATTATTAGGCAACTCAGGGGTGGGTTCTAACTTACCTCATTGCCGGTTCGCTTCCTCCTGTGCTGCGTGGCCGTGCCTCATGAGTGTATGTGCACTTTGCATGTGCACACATGCCCAGTGCCAATTTTTTTTTTTTAATTGCAACACCCCCCCTCCCCCGAAAACAAGATGGCGATGCATGTACAGTGCTGGAAATTCGGCTTCTGTGTATGCTCACAAGTTCCCATGGTACAGATTTTGGGGGGGGGGCGGCAGTACTCTATTTGCACATGGGTGGACCCGCCTGGAGACAAATAGAGAAGTGGTATCTTGGTTCCTAACACCATCGGAAATATGTATTTTCCGATGGTCTTAGGTGACCCCTGTGAAAGGGTCATTCGACCCAAAGGGGTCGCGACCCACAGGTTGAGAACCACTGATTTAGAGCCAGGGCCACAGAACTTTTCAGCACCAGGGACGGTTCCACCGAGAAAGGATTTTCTGTGGACCAGAGGAGGTGTGGTTTTGTGTTGATGTCTGCATCTCATGGATGGGCCTTTGCTTGTTTGTGTGGCTCGGTTTCTGGCATGCTGCGGCCTGGTGCTGATCCACAGACCGGTGGTTGGGGACCCCGGATTTAGGGTCCTCAAGGGATGCATGGTGGTGGGGAGCAAAACCGTGGCAGCTTGACCATAGTTCCACCTTTCAGTGTTTAGAGTACCATTGGTTTCACGATTCCTGGATATGAAGTTTCTCAGACAGAAAGTCACATAAACTTGAAATGTTTGTTGACTCTAACTCTGATGATTGCTAAGTCACACTAACAAAATGTGCCTTTCAACAGAAAAGACATTTCTCACCCTGTAGGCAGCCACGGAGGTTTAAAGGGATGAAAATAAACAACATTGCTGTCAATTAAATCCTGTCATTTAACAACACCACCACCTTTTTCCACCTGACAAAAATAAAAATTTAAAAAAACCGAACGTTACTCTCAGGGCTTTCAAACTGGCTCAATTTAATGCACAAGATAATAAAAGCTTATTCTGTCTTATTGGAGAAAACTAGGGTAGATCATGTTGTTCTATGTTATTCCCTTTTAAAGGAGTATTTATTCAACTCTTTATTATGCCCATTTTAAAAAATACGTAGGTCATTTGAATTTTTTGACTTTTTTCCTTTTGAAAGAACACTTATCCAGATATATCAATATAAGCAATGTAATTGCAGAGCAGTAGCTGAATAAAATTAATTTGTTTTGGAAGATGCTGAAGTAATTTGATATTAGTCAGTATTAATATAATATTAAGCCTGTCTAGATGCAGAAAATATGAGTGTTGAATATTCTGTTTTATACATTTTAAAGGCAAAGGCCACTCTTTTGAAGACAGCAAAGTCCACATTCTGGAAAAACATTAAAATTGAACAGCTCTCTTTCAACAAAGGGTGGCGGGGGATGGGGAGATGACACCACCTATCTCCTGTTTAACACATAGCCCTTTCAACACTTCCAAGAAGATTCCACACCCATTTGCACACCCATATTCAAGTGACCCTGAGGGCATTGATATACCTCCAAGTGGCCCCAACGACTCTCAGAGAGAGTGCTAACGACCAGATGACTTCAAGAAATATAAATCCTTTCATTCTCCACTATTCAGTCAGAACTGAAGAAGCTTCTTGGATGAGAAGCAAAACATCTTCAAAAACAAAGAAACAAAGAAAGGCCAATTGCCGTGGAAAAAGCACTTTTGGGACAACCATGACCTGGATGATTGAGAATCTCCATAGATATAGATAATATCTATGGTATATTATATCTAAATAATATCCTTGTGGAGAGGGCGGCATATAAATCCCAGAAATAAATAAATAAATAAATGTGTGTGCATGTGCGTGGGAGGATTTCTTTCTCTCCTTCTCCCGCACAGGTAGTGCTTGACTTATGACCGGTTGCTTAGCCGTTTGAAGTTATGACACTCCCTCAAAGCTACTTATCACCCGGTTTCAAAGTTATGGCAGCTGCCAGCACCCCTGCATTCATTAGCCCTAATGACCAACCACAGGGATGTTGCAGCACTCACCCACCCACTCATCTATCCCTTCTGCCACTCATCCATCTAAGGGAGATCAGGCCAGTTGTAGCTGGCATGAATCAGCTGGCTCTTGCAAGCCTCCAGCTGTCTTCCCATCCAGGGAAGCCAGCCTGTTCTCCCCTTGCTTGCTGCAGTTTGCAAACTCCGGATGGCCTGGTCTCCCCTTGATCATTGGGTAGGAAGCTTAAGGACTGTGGGGACCCCAAGGGGTAGCCTGAGACAGGCAACCCTGGGTCTGTGTAGCCTCCTAGGACCTCCCCCCCTTTAAAATATTCTATGCTGCAGTTAATGACCCTCATGTTTATTTAATGGATGCACCAGGAAGAGCAAGGGATGGGGTCATTTAGTGAGGCCATTTCACTAACTACCATTGCAACATCTGACTGTAATGAGCAGGCTCTCTTACAATCATACCAGGGGCAGGTCCACTTACCTTTCGCTACTGGAACTATGCGCGCGCAGCCTGATGTTGCGGGCGCGCACGTGCGTGTCCCCTCTCTCTCATGCCCTTCCTTACGCGGTTTTTGCTTTCTGAGCATGTGCAGAAGCAAAATCACGTGAAAGGATGCTCGCTCACACAAAAATATCGGCAAAATCTCACATGCACAAGCGTCCTCTTGTAAGGGGACGCTCGCGCGTGTGAGATTTTGGCAATTTCTCATACAAGCAAGCGCCTTCTCGCGAGATTTTGCACATGCACACACACACAAAAAAGATGGCGCCCGCGACGGCCCGGTTGCAACGGCACTGGAGCTGTTGCGCAATTTGTGGGCAGCTACCAGGGCGGCAGAGTGCCCCGCACCGGTAGCAACCCACCCCTGAATCATACCTGTACTATATTTTGTTGTTACTATATTTTGTTGTTACAGTAAATTCATGTTGTTACTTACCGGGGCATCACCAGTACGTTTTAAAAAATGTCAAAATGTGTTACTATCAAAATTGTGATTTTTCAAACCAAATGCAATACACTGTTTTTGGTTTTTAAAAATAAATTATTTCCCCAAATAAGTTTGCTCATCTTGCAGTTTGACTTACCAAAAACTCAACTACTTTTACATGGGGCTCTACGTGGCACTCTACATGGGGCTACCCTTGAAAAGTATTCGGAGACTGCAATTGGTGTAGAATGCAGCTGCGCGTGTGGTTGTGGGTGTGCCAAGATACACCCACACCACTCCCATCTTACGCGAGCTGCATTGACTGCCCATTGGTCTCCGGGTACAATTCAAGGTGTTGGTTATCACCTTTAAAGCCCTACATGGCTTAGGACCAGAATATTTACCGGACCGCCTTCTTCCGCGTACTTCCCTAAGACTAGTGAGATCGCACAGGGAGGGCCTCCTCAGAGTCCCGTCAGCTAAGCAATGCCTTCTCTGTCGTGGCCCTGGCTCTTTGGAATCAAGTCCCCCTGGAGATTCGAACAACCCCCACAATCCTGGCCTTTTAGGAAGGCCGTTAAAACTTGGCTGTGCCGGCAGGCCTGGGGCCACTGACATTGAGCATGATCTGCGGTGGCCCAGGGAATGTATGAGTTGGTGTGAATGTGGATCTAAATTAGGGGGGGGGGTTTCTGTTTTTTTAAACTGTTTTGTAATGATTTTATTGTAACTTTGATATTGTTGTTCTTTTTATTGTTATTTGTTGCTTCGCTTATATTGTAAGCCGCCAGAGTCCTTGTGGAGTTGGATGGTATATAAGAACAAATAATAAATAAAATTTGCTGTTTGGCATGAACAAAAGATGAGGTGATTTGAAAAACAAGAGGTTGTTAGAATATGGACACATATAATTTGAGTTTTGGGTGGCATACCTATATATGGTATGACAAATTCAAGGTGAATAAAAATTTCCAAAATCATTTTGTTAGGCATGACAGATTGAATGTCTGGAACGGATATAAACCAGGATTGACTCCCCAAACTCCCTTATGGTTATCACCCCAAGAAAACTTTCACAGAAGATAGCTAGACAAATTTAGTTGACTTAGGCTGATTTATCTGACCTTTTTTAAAGGAAAATCTAAATTGAAAACAAGGAAAGAACTGGAAAAGAAGGGTTTTATTTATCAATAGTTCACATATTCAAATATCAGAAAGATTTAAATTGGATAAAAAGAATTTTGATTTTACAAATGAGAAAATTGACTTTGAACTAGGTTTGTGTATTAATGATAAACATGTTAATGTCAAGATGTATAGACTTTTATTGAAAATGAATATGCAAGATGAATATGTTAAAATGTTGAACATTAAATATTAATGATTTAATGGACAAAAACATGTAGATCTAATATAATGCTGGATCAGTGGGAAAATATGTGGAGTAAGAGATTGAAATATACATTGAACAATAATTTGAAAGATGATATATTATTGGTATTAACACCTGATAAACTGTCAAAGATGTATAATAGTATGTCAAATATATATAGGAAATGTAATTTGAAGGCACCTTTGGTGGACATGTAAGAAACCTAAGAGTTATTTTAAAATAAGTGCTGAAATCAGATGCTTTTCTTCTAGTGTGATGGATATGTAGCATCCTTCAGTCTCGAAAGTCTATAGTATCATGCTCTGGACTCTCCAGAGCATGAGACCTGGGTAGGTTAGTATGGAGGATAGACTGTTACCCAAGCAGCAGATGCCGCCTCTCCACGTCTCTGAAATAATCCAATGGAATAGCAAGGCCAATACGATTGGTTCCAGCTACATTGCAGGAATTATCAGAATGTGGCTGTACACAGTCATGAACTGCTTCAGGGACTCCGGCTCCGGATTTTGCCTCAAGGTTTACTCCTGAAGCCTTTTCCAATGATGGATATAGCCACAAGGAAGTGGAGGTTTGCAGTCAGAATTTCCTTTTTCCTACCTAGAAGATGGTTTTGCCGCTTATGGTGAAATTAATGAAATTGGCCAAGATGGAAAAACATAGTATTTCAATTAAATAAAAGACTTTGTCTAACTTTGTTTTTATGTGGAAACCACTTCTGGATTTTTACTTGAGACCAAAAGAAGTGCTGTACTAATTTTGGGATTTGATTATTAGAATTATTTATGATTATAGAATTACTGTGTATTATTGAATGTATTATTGAAAAATGTATTTGATATTTGTAACTGCATTGAAGAAAGTTGAAAGTTAAAAGTTGAAAGTTATCCCTTTCGCTTCTTCCTCCCTATTTTTTTCATTTATTATTATTATTTCTTATTAAATAATGAAATTTAATAAACTATATATTTTTAAAAAGAACAACCGAATATAATTAAGAAACAGTGGAGCAGGAATATGATATTAGATGTGCATGTTCTCATAGAAAGGTGGATTTCTTATGCTGGAAACATGGTTGGACTATTTTTTGCTACCATAATACTGTTTAAAATATCCAGTATTTGCAAAATGACATTTTTAGAAAGTAAATAAAAATATTTCCTGTCCATACTGGGATATTATATGCAAGTTGAACTCTCCACCAAATGGGAATAATGGTGTTACTAAGACCTTGAAAGCAGTGGTGGGATTCAAATTTTTTTACTACCAGTTCTGTGGGCGTGGCTTGGTGGTCATGGCATGGCATGGTGGGCATGGCAGGGAGAGGGTACCGTAAAGTCTCTATTCCCACTCCACTCCAGGGGGAGGTTACTGCAAAATCTCCATTTCCTCCTGATCAGCTGCAACTCGGGAGGCAGAGAATAGATGGGGGCAGGGCCAGTCACCGGTTCTCCAAACTACTCAAAATTTCTGCTACCTGTTCTCCAGAACTGGTCAGAACCTGCTGAAACCCACCTCTGCTTGAAAGTTAATGAAAGGTAACCTTTGCAGACATCTAAGACATCAACATACTATGATAATAAGTGATGGGAGCGTGGGAGTAGCACTGATCTCACATTTGGTCTGAATGCACTCCCATTATTATGATCTGGAGAGGGCATGCAGTTTACACAGTAATAATGCCCAATTATATCAAGAATGTGGCGACCTGCAAACACTGGTCCCATTAGCAAAGATGCTTACTGACAGGGAAAGTCCACACAACTGACTTGCTTTTCTGGTTCAGCTAATTAAATAAGTTGGAAGAAAGTCAAGTTTTAGGTTGTCAGAGTTGGAGCATATCTAAAACAGTGACTTTTCCAATGAAAACTTTTTAGATATGGCAGATAGGAACAGGGCCTTAATCAAGCTTAATCAATTAAAAAGCTGATATTTCTGTTCTACATATAAGTTTCATCCAAACTCAGCCAAGGCAATTCCATTTTCTCTATCGGTTTCCCTTTTATTAATTTTCCCCAAGCTATGCCTTTTGGAAATATTAGCAATATTTTTATCTGACTGTTAGTAATATCTTTATATAAAGTGCTATATAAAATTATAATAAATACATGAATAGATTAATAAGGGCATACAGCATTCTGTTTTATCCTCTTCAAGTACATTAGTGAAGCAGAGGGTTTGTTCATAAGAGCAGATATTTAATTAGATGACACAATTTTGTTTTGCTTTTTAAAAGCAACTGGATCAAAGAATGGAAGGTTGGTTCTTCTTTCTATGCAAAATTTATATTTCCAGAATGGCTATTTGTCCCTGAAAGTGCCATTATCTATCTTTTACCCAATGTAGTAACTTTTGCAAGAGGTAGAGAGAATGCAGGCAGATAGAAGAGGAGCAGAATTTAATTGATTTTACAGTCCTTTCACACAAAATTCATTACTGGTCTCCTAAGCTCTCTTCATTGCAGCAATCAGATTTAGATAGAAGTCATTTTGTTGATCAAAATGCTTATGTATTGTTTAAGAAGTTGAGGACGAGGGATATTTGATAGCTCACTGTAAAATTCTACTTGTAGATTCTGGAATTTGTAATATTTTCATTTCAATATGGATTTATTGGGATTTTTAGGTCATTGTTCTGTAAAATTGCCAATGTTCAGGAAAGTGATTAAAAATCCCATGAATATTTACAATTAAAAGTGAATAAATAACTTTCTCACCATATCCATTTAACAGAACAAGGGGTGCCCTGTCTGTTGACGCATGTACTTTCTTGAATGTATCTTCACCTGGTCCAAAAGCGCAATGCAGTTTATACCAGATAAGGTGCCCTAGAAAGGGCAATCCAGAAATTGGATGCCATGACTAAAAAGAACTATTTTCTGCTCACCACCCACCTAAATCCAGGTGGTTGGAAGAATATGGTAAACACTCTTTAGTCTGAGGTGCTAATGTGTAGAAGAGGCATCGTTGAGTGCCCAGCTCCCATCTTACAATAGCTTAAGGTAGTGATGGCTAACCTTTTTAGTGCTGAGTGCCCAAAGTGCGCACATGTGCGCGTAAATGCATGCCTGTGTGCCACAATCCCCAAAATGCAATGCGAGCACCCCCGTGCATGCACTCTGCCCCTGCACATGCTCTCCAGCCCCTATTTTGGCTTCCAGATTGGTGCAGGAGGCTTTTCAGACACAAAACGGGGCTGGAGGGCCTCACATGGCTCCCCTGCACCCCATTTTGCCTTCCCCAATCTCCACAGTTTCTCTCCCCAGTGCGCCCTAGGTTTCTCTTGCATTTCTGCCATGGAGAAGTACCTGCGGTAGGTGGAACCTGTGGAGATTGGGTAAGGCATGGGTGGCAGAAACGCAGGAGAAAGCTAAGGCGCACTGGGGGGAGAAACTGCAGAGATTGGGAAAGGCACAGGCAGCAGAAATGCAGGAGAAAGCTAGGGCATACTAGGGGGGAAGTGCGGAGATTGGGGAAGGCCCCGCCCCTGCCCATGTGTGGCAGAGACCTGAAGACCAGGTGGCTGGCGGGAGGTGCGCACATGCATGGTGGAGCTGGGCTGGGGCGATGGCTGGTGTGCCCACAGGGAGGGCTCTGCGTGCCACCTGTGGCACCCGTGCCATAGGTTCGCCATCACTGGCTTAAGGCATCTTCTACTCAGAAGCTGGCAAACAAAGAAATAATTTCATTAAACATAGCTTACTTCATTTCTGTGGATATCTTAAACTAATTTACTGGATCTTGGATGAAGAAACAGCATTAGTGGGGACTTCCTTGAATCGGTCCGTGAAGAAGATTTCTGTGTCAGAAGTACCTAAGTGCACTTGATAAAAATGTATTAGTCATGCTTGTCTTGAATATAATGAAAAATCATATGGCAACTATCAAATAATTTCCTATTAGATTTCCTGGGAGCACATCTATTCAATGTGATCAAAGATTCAGTCTTTGGGTATGGTCTCATGTTAAATGGAGAGAACTAGTTCTGCATCTGCAGGCTCCCTAAATGCCCTCTTGGTTTTGTGGAGCATGTGCATCTTTCTAGTTTTCTCCAAAGCTCCAAGTGATGAACCGAGTCAAAATATGACCAAGCATCCATGACGTAAGGTTTACCTTGAGGGTGATTATGTATACCCTAATGCATTCAGTCATGGCAATTGCATGGAAGTGAAGTAGACAAAGAAAGCTTCGTTTGTGGCTTCCGTAGCATCCACGTGTAGCAGTCCAGTACAAATCTTAAAAGTAGTCAGACTGAGAAAATGCATCCCTATGATAGTATTCGTAACCTGAGAAAGTGAATAAGATGCTGCTGAAACCCCAGCGTTAATTAAAGATAATTGAGGGAAATTCATTGTTGTATCCAGTGACTACTGAACACACCCTTATCTGATGGAGTACTTCCACTGGTATTAATGGAGGTAATAATTTAGCCACCTCTCCATCCCTAAATTCAGCTGATTTTACTCATTATTTCCTAATCAGTAATACAGTCCTACCAAATCCTAAAAACGATTGAGAAGCTTGGTTCAAATATTGCAGATATTCTTTGAGGAGACTAATTATCTCAGTTCCTTCCAAGAATCATAGTTATCTTTTTGTTACTTCATCAATAAGCTGCATGCAAGAATTTTGTTCCATAACTATGAGAATTTCTTCAACAATTTTTCACCCTTAAAGAGAAAACAATGAGAATCAGACTACAAGGGACAGGGGTGGGTTCTAACTTACCGCACTGCTGTTTCGCTTCCTCCCATGCTACATGGCCGCACCTCGTGGGCACACGCATGCTTTGTGCACACACTCATGCTCAGTAGCAAAAAATGTTTAAAAAAAATTTAAAGCCGAAAACAAGATGGTGACACATGCGCAGTGCTGGAAACTCAGCTTCTGCGCATATGCAGGAAAAAAAAAACCAGGAAAAAATTTAGGGAAAAAAAAATCCCCCCCCAAATCCAAAAAAAGATGACAGCCTCCATGGACCGGCACCAACCGAACCGGTTCCATGACGTCATCATGACATCATCAGCGGGTTGCTACCTGTTTGGGCGAACCAGTCTGAACCAACAGGAACCCACCTCTGAAAGAGACATTATATATATATATATTTCTCCTCTGGCTATGATTATATCTGTAAATCTCAAACTGCCTCATTGACAATGCCTTCACAACATGGAAAAAAGTTTTGAACAAATTTTTAAAATAAATCTAAAAAAACCCCAAATAAACAAATCCCTGTTGGTATCTTTTGCATCAATTTTGCTGCCATAGAGAAATCAGGAAACATGAGATGGTGAATTTCAGCACAGGAACTTTACCCAATGACACAAAGCAACTGCAGGAGGTAAGACTGGTAGCTGTAAAAAAGTATCCTCAATTGCTCTAAACCTGCATTAGCAAACAATTAGCTCTAACAATGACAAAAACACTCTTGTATTGGTGAACTGATCTTGAGAAATAAAATTCAATCTTCTGAGTGAGAATAATACTGATTTTTGCTTAAGGAAAACTTTTCATTTCTGAGTTAGATTTCTGCCCATTTCTTCTTTTGTGTAGTTTGCTCTATGTGGAGAGCAACAGGGCATGGCTAATACATAGTATATCTCTATCAGTCCCATAGTCTCATCTGATAGGCTAGAAGCACAAGAACTCTCTGCAAGAGTTCGCGCAAGGCCAACCAAATCAGCAGGCTTCAGGTGATTACATAATATCTCACAAGATTTTCAGCACGATCAGATAATATTTTATGAAATATTATACAAGAGCTCATAAATGTCAATATCTTGCAAGGCTTTGGAGAGATTTCAACCCAACAGAATGTTGTAACAAACCAATGTAAGGAAGTTGGATATATCTGCTTTTACTATTTATACTGTTCCTGTCTTGTGCAAATGCTGGCATAACTCTGAACCACTTTAAGGAAATCCTGCCAGGATTGACCTTTCTGTCCAGCCTATTAACTCTCAAAATTCTCTCCCAGCATAGAAAGTGCCTAGGACAACTCGCCACAGCCAATTCAACATGGCCAACGTGCCACAGCCAATTTGCTGGAGTTCAACTCGCTGTGGCCAATTCGCCATGGGACAACTCACCATGAGATAATTCAACCCTGTATTAATCGTTTTGGTCAGTTATTTTTATTATTGATGACCACATTTAGAGTGAAATTATTAACTCTTGTATTTCTGGATTGACTGTCTTTATTTTATTATTATTGGCCGCAGTTTTGTCAAAATTCATTTAAATTTTGTTGAATTGTCCCAGGGTGAAATGCTCCCAGTTCGCTCGTGCCTATCGTTCATCAGAGAGCCAATTGCGAAGGAAGCACGAGGCTCTGCCCACCCTCCCGGGCGCCACCATTTGGGTTCTGTTACCCTCTCCGCATGCACAAATCATTCTGTGCTCCCTTCGCTCCATTCTGTGCTCCCATCGGGCTCTCCGATGACCGATAGGCATGGGCGAACCGGGAGCATTTCACCCCTGAATTGTCCTGTGGCATGGTGTCCCACAGCGAGTTGACTGTAGCAAGTTGACCATGGTGAGTTGTTCTGAAGTAGGTTGGCCACAATGAGTTGACCATGATGAGTTCTCCCATTTCAGCAAAGGAATTCCAAGTCCTATATTTGGAACTACATCCCTAAATTAGAAAAAGCTCATTGAAGAAGATGGAGCCAGAGTTTTACTTACTTTGAGGCTGGTTTTGCTTGTTTCCATAGGGCAGGTATCCAATTGTTTGATGCCTATACAGAGAACATGAAGGCTTTGATCTTGCACTTCTTGTAGCTAACTTTTCTTTAACATAAAACAACCTTGGTATCCTCATCAGTTCAAATAACTTTTCATAACTCAGCCCCCTCTTTATTCAACATCAAAGAAGAAAATCTTTTCATCTTTCTTCAAGGCGACAGGTCAATACCAAGAATTCTTTATTAAAATAAGACATTGCTTTAATATCAAAAGTAGCAGGAGGTAAGATACCTTGTTCCCACAAGGGCTGTATACCCTTATATTCTCTTAGGCCCACACTAAATGGGCAAATTATCAATGGCCAAAGGCTATGCATAACAGTTGTGAGGGGATGAGTCGAAAAGTAGGTGGAGCCATATTATACATGCAGGCAAGATATTTTCCTGCTTTTTAAAAAAAAGATTGCTTCCTTCCTTCCTCCCTTCCTTCCTTCTCTCCCTCCTTCCCTCCCTCCCTCCTTCCTTCTTTCCTTCCTTCTTTCCTTCCTTCCTTCCTTCCCTCCCTCCCTCCCTCCTTCCTTCCTTCCTTCCTTCCTTCCTTCCTTCCTTCCTTCCTTCCTTCCTTCCTTCCTCTGTGATATGCCTATTTGAGGGCTTGTGTTATAGTTTTCATGTACAGAATTTGCTCAGATGGCAAGTAGTTCCAGGGACATTTATTTAGATTGAATTTCCTTTAATGAGATTTTTATATTATTGTACATCATTTGAGTTTCTTTACATAAATATGTAGATTTCTCTCTTTCTTGCCAATCAGTTCAGACCTGGAAGTGCCATGTATTAGGTCTCTTGCCTCCTCTTCCTAACTTGGAGGGCAAAAAGATTCGCAATGGCCATCTTGGATCAATTTTGCAATAGATTTTCACAGAATATTTTGCAATCATTCAACCTAATCAGCTCTTTCCTATCCATATTTTCAACCTTGCATTTATATTTTTACCTTCACATATCTATGACAGAATTTAGTGACCCAGCAGATCTTAATACTTAATAGTAATAATCTTAATAGTAAAACTGATAATTATCCTTAAAAAAATTAAAGGCACACACAAAATTTAAATAGGGAAGTGGTTGATTTTTTGTTATTATATTTATATGTAAAATCCTCAGAAGTTGTAGTGAACTCTTTATTCATTTTTCTTTCTTTCCTTCCTTCAAAATGTGATCCAAAGTAAAGCCTTCCACAACGGCGGTGTTAGCTGTTTCTCTGTGCTTCCTACTTTTATATACAACTGAACAAATGTCTGCATTGCTGGTGACCCAGTTTGAATTACTGAGCCAAGAGTAATTTCTACAGCCTGAAAGACCCAAAAACAAAGATGCACAAAAACACTAACTTCTTTAGCAGCAAGTATGATGCTGCACAAGGGGAGAATACCAATCAGATTGAGATAAAAATGAGGAAGCGGGGGGGGGGGGGGGAAGGAAATTTATGAGAAAGGTGAGATTATCGCTTTGAGAATGAGAAACCTAATTCAAGTATTAATGGAAAGCCCAACAATGAAAAAAAGGTTTGTGACAATAAAGTAAAATAGTTTGCTATTAATTTAAAAAAAAAACCTTTAGTGTGAATCATATGTATTTGAAGATGCAGCCAAACTTTTATACAATGATATATACCCATGATGGCGAACCTATGACATGCGTGCCACAGGTGGCACACAGAGCCATATCTGCCAGCACGCAAGCTGTTGCCCTAGCTCAGCTCCAGTGTGCATGTGTGCATAAGCCAGCTGATTTTTGGCTCTCATGGACACTCTGGGAGGGCATTTCGGGCCTCCGCAGGGCCTCTGGGGGGGCGAGGGAGGCCATTTTTGCCCTCCCCAGACTCCAGGGAAGCCTCTAGAGCCTGGGGAGGGTGAAAAACAGGTCTACCGGGCCCACCGGAAGTTTGGAAATGGGGGAGCGAGAGGGTCATGTGCACATGCACAGGGCAGTAGGGGGGTCGTGTGCACATGCGCAAGGGGTGGGACACATGAGGGCATTGAATTATGGGGTGTGGGCACAGGTGCACATGCAATAGCATGCACACATTCATTTTCAGCACCTGAGGGAAAAAAGGTTCACCATCACTGATATATACGATTGGTACGATTATAAATAGATTACTTGTATATTAATCAATGTTAGGAATTGCTAAGTACCAGAATAAAAGTTTATAATGGTGTGAAAGAACGGTTAAATGTTTGGTATTCCCTTCACATCAAGGTAGTCCTAGTATATTTCAAAGAATATAATGGCAATATCTTCATACTTTGAAGGATACCTCAGGGGATACCTTTGTTCCTTATCGCATAGTGGTATCAGTTGAAATTCAGAATTGCTTTCAATATGCACTTGCTTTGAAACAACCTCCAATATCTGACCTTTGTAATCCTGAAATACTTATTCTTGCCTATTTGCGTGCAGGAGACTGGCAACTCATTGTAACCATCTAGCTTTAGGATGAAATGATTTTTGTATCATAATAGACAAGTTACTGTTTTGAGATCTTTGCCATCTTCTCTTTTGTAAGAAAAATCCATATATTTTTTTTTGGCTTGTGGAGTCCCTGATGCTCTCTGAGCTTGTTTTCCTGCAGAGTATTCATTATCAACATCTTCAATGCTAAAGGGGAATGCAGTTTGGTCTCTGTTCATATACTTTATAATAATAATAACAACAGAGTTGGAAGGGATCTTGGAGGTCTTCTAGTCCAACTTCCTGCTTGGGCAGGAGACCCTACACTACTTCAGACAAATGGTTATCCAA
>JANHGD010002407.1:101874-113742 GCA_027560375.1 Imantodes cenchoa
TTTCATATTAATAAAATGGAAGTTCTCTGATCATTATTTTACAAATGTATTTATCTTTTTTTTTTAATTCATATTAGCGGCCTGCGGGACTTAAAAATTATGAATTAGGGCCCATGGGATTTAAAATAATGACCGTGGTGGTCCCTGAGATCCAAAAGGTTGGGGACCCCTGCTCTAGAAAGAGTGCAGAGAAGAGCAAGAGAGACGATTAGAAGACTGGAGGATAAAACATATGTAGAACGGTTGCAGGAACTGGGTATGTCTAGTGTGATGAAAAAAAAAGACTGGGGGTGACATGATAGCAGTGTTCCAGTATCTCAGGGGCTGCCACAAAGAAGAGGCACTCAAACTATTTTCCAAAGCACCTGAGGGCAGGACAAGAAGCCATGGATGAAAACTGATCAAGAAGAGATCTAGAACTAATGAGAAATTTCTTCACCATTAGAACAATTAATCCGTGGAATAGCTTGCCTCCAGAAGTTGTGAATGCTTCAACACTGGAAGCTTTTAAGAAGTTGTTGGATAATCATTTGTCTGAAGTGATATAGGGTTTCCTGCCTAAGAAGAGGATTGGACTAGAAGACCTCCAAGGTCCCTTCCTACTATTCTATTCTATTCTATTCTATTCTATTCTATTCTAACAGGCTAAAGGGTATAATAGCTTACAGTCAGTCCTTGACTTACAACAGTTTATTTAGTGACTGTTCGAAATGCTAAATACCCAATAAAGCTTGGGTCCCATCAAGCCTAAATCCTATGAGTTAAGAGAGGTAAGTATCACGATTTGAAACAATTTAAGCTCTATATTCAAGCACGGAATATAAAGAAGCATTTCAAAGTGTAATGTTTCCTTTAAGGCAGTGATGGGGAATGTAACAACAGTTACAACTGATCATATTCCTTTTTCACATTTTCTCTATAAACAAGCTTTGAAACCTGTGAAAAACACCAGCTGCATATTGTTCTGGGAAAAGGTGTGAGTATATGTAAAAGAAAATTATAATTACAAAAGAACAGTTTGTAAATCAAAACTTTGGGGGGTTTTTTCTCTTAAAAGCTAATAAGCATTTATTATTTTTGGTGCTTTGTGTTCAAATTTTCATTTCCCAACATTTGCATTCAAACTTTTTGTAGATCCAGATTTTTTTCAAGCATGCAATCAACAACTGTAACTGAAGTGTAATATTTTAATGTTTTAGCAATCCAATGCTCTGAAAATCTATATATATTATCCATCCAATTCCAAAGATGCTAAAGCAAAATGAAACCAAAAAAAAATAATCTTGTGCAATGGAGTTTTGGATGGAATCCTGATCTATAAAACTAACTTTCAGAATTAGCCCGACTTATATTAGAAACAGTCTCTCTTGATCTTTTACTACATGGAAAGTCTCGGAGCATAAGAGCTACAAGCATTGGTTGTCCAGTCAATACAGCCAATGGAGTGGATAATATGGCTGGACTGGAGCTAGGAAAACTGTAGCTTCTGTCATAAAAACTAAATGAGACAATCATTCTCTCTCATTCTAACCAAAAGTGCTATTCAGCTGGTTCAGACCAGTTCGGGCGAACCTGTAGTAGCAACCTGTGGATCACCTGCCCACCGACCCCAGCGCTATACCATCCTATTTAGTCACATTTTAAAGCCGTGCACATGTGTGCAAGCTGAACGTGCAAGCAAAACGCCTGCTCACATTGTTGGTGCTGGGCGAACCGGTAGGGAAATTCTGTGAATTCCCACCTCTGGTCCCCCGCCCCCAGAGCATGAAAAAATGTCTTGTGCACAATTGTGCAACAGATCTGAAGTCTCCAGCTTGTCTCTGTAAGTTTCCTAGAGTCCAGAAAGCAAAAGTATGACTTCCCTCCCAACTACAGCTAAAAGACAGATCACAAAGAAGCAGCTAATAGAATGTAGGAAAAGTTGTGTCCACCTGACTTCAACCCTAATTCAAGGAAGAAGCTATTTTACCTCTTATTGCTGATGTTTAAGTAATTTCCTAGGTAACACTTAGCTATTGCAGTGAATGTTTTGCTTAATGTATTATGTGGTTTGCAAATCATGATTTCTGGTTTAGTAAGTTGGCCAAAGCTATTCATGTTTTATTCCGTATAGCCACACACCTGTGGTATAACTGTGTGGCTTAGTATATGTGAGATCCCAGCTGATGTCCCACACACATCTTTTAGTAAGGTTTTCTGCAAAGGAAAGTCCCAGATATTCATATTATAGGAATGTATGGATCTCCTGTGGAAAATAATGGTTGCATTCTGTGAATATGTGCCATCAAGGGCCATCTGGGGAGGGCAAAAAGGCTTTATGTGACTCTCCCTCCCCTTTGTACAAAGCTTGTGTTTGCAAAAAAAATCACTGTATCCATTGTTAGCAACAACAACAAAAAGACCAGCTGCAGCACATTCATTCTGACGGCTTAAAATCTAGCAAAAAGGGTATTACTAGTTTATTTGGCAATTCCAAACCTTTACCTTAAATACAGAAATAAATATTGAAATGCAAGAGTCAGCTGAAAAATGGGAATTGGCCACTCTTCAGTGCACATTAATCTATAATATCTCTTACAGCCTGTTACTCTTTGGATAGATTATTATTATTATTAGAGATAGACCTGAACTGAGACATCATTCAAATGAGTTCAGGTATTTTTCTCTCCAATTTTGCATGGAGATGCATTTCTCTCTTGTAACTCAGAATATTAATGGAGATAAAATTGCATTTCCTGAAGTTCCGTGGAATGCAAACATATGAAAGCTGAAAAGCCATGTTTGTATCTGATTTGTTATTTGTCATTTAATCCATGTTTTGAATGCTAAATCCTTTGCCAGGGCGCCTGCTAGTTGAATAAGCAAACTGCATGAACAGTCCTATATAGAAACTGATTCCAGTCTTGGGAACAACAAAAGAGAAAAATGTCATTCTGCTTCATATCCATGTCAGCTATTCTGACTTTATTAAATATTAGTGAGGCCAAAACTTACAGTGAAGAAATTGTGCTTTCCTCTATAAAAACACTCTGAAACAACATACTGTAGTTTGGCTTGCATGTTCACAATGCTTCCATATTCAGGAAGGTTGACAATCTGTTGTCCTCTTGACATTTTTATTAACCATTCTTTCTTATTGACCACATAGCCTGGAATTGGTAAATGTTGGTCCATACCACCAGAGGGTGCCAGGTTGCCTATCTCTGACAGAAGATTCCTCTCTGCTTCTCCACCTTTTGTATTCCTGTCTAGCCCTTCATTTTGACATAGAAACAAGTTAGTTACGGACTGCATGCATGCCTCAATTTTCTATTCTATATAATGTCTTATCTGACTTTGGCTGACCTTGAAAAGACATGCTGTGTTTGATTTGATTAGTAGTTCGATAGGAGACTACCAAGGTTGTGAACTAGATTGTGAAGTCAGAAACATTCTGGGTGAAAGCAATTGCAAACCACTTCCATATTGTTGCAAAGAAGGATGGATTCATAACGTCATCAGGAGTTGAACTTAACCCAAAGGGGCTTTGTATATCTACATACCTCGAGCATACCAGCCCGGAGTATAAGAGAACCTAAAGGCTAATTCAGCTGTTATAAGACAAGACTTTAGGCAGTAACATTATTTTTCTGTAAAAATGCTTTTTGCATTTTTTTCATATATTTCATCAAGTCTCACTCAGATCTGCATAAGATTCCCTGTGCACCTGCTAAAATAGAAGATATACTTATAACTCTTCATAGCAGCGAGACCAGCACTAAAGATTAAACTTCCCTTTTTAAGTTATTAAAATAAACTTTTCTTCAGTGCCAAACAATAAAATTTTAGTGTGCATATGTTGAAATGAATCTGACCTGCACAAATGCACAGATGGCCCTTATTAAATCATGGTTTCATTATCTGTGGTTTCATGTGTCTGTTAAAAAGAGACCAGACTTCAGTGGTAACCGTTTGCACATACCTGTGGTTTGGGGCCATTTTCTAAAACTATGCATATAGCATGCAAGATCATGGGCAAACTTTTGTATATGCAGAAAGTATATTTTTTCAAGACCTCATTACCTGTAGTGTCATTATCCACAGTTGCTAAACTGGATTTGAATCTTGCCAATTTCCCAGTAGAAAGAGGGAATCCCATTATTTCCTCCACCTATGCTGGTAGCACATCACCCAAAAACCAGATGCCTTTCTTACTTTAATTTCCACATTAAACTGGTAAGGCATCAAGGCACCACAGCTTTTTGAAATTCTGGTCCTTCCACTCCCCACTCCCCCCCAATTTCTTAAAAGAAAATTCAGATGTCTGGTTTTGGATTTTTTACAATGTGGATTAAGAGCAGCAGCTGTTCTGCACATAAGCTGCTTCAAATGATTTAAGCAGAGGACTGAAGACTAGAATCCAGAGCTCTGAAGCTGCTGAAATGCACGTCACTTTATTGCATTACGCCAATATATTCTGATGTTCAACTTCATTCATGTCTGCTTGCTTAAAACCTAGATATGGTTGGCCTTCTGGGGCTATAGTCACTTTAGTTGTTAGTCATTAATCCCCCCCCCCTTGATTAGTGTGTCATTTTTTGCTACTGCTATTTTCAATATTGCTAAGACTTTGTCTTCCATTTATTGCTTTAGTCCTGTGGAATTAAATCTGCATTTTTAAAGTTAGCTTTAATATGTATATTGTTTCTTTACCATGCCTCTATCGTATAAAATTTGAAAAGGCTTCTGCTATTGTCTTAATTGTGGAGAGGTGAAAAAAATCTATTTTTCAAACCACCTTCCTCTTTTTAAAATGAGCCTTCATTTTCTTTAATTTAAAACTTACATGTTTACTAAATAATTACCAGATGTTCCTGAAAGGTAAGATTTACCCTCAAAACATAGGATTTGATCTGTAATTTGAACAGCATCATCATAATTGTATGTTGGATTCAAAAGACAAGTAACCTATTGTTAGTCTCTTTATATTAGTCAAAAGGGCCAACAACACCCGCCACATATTTATATCAATTACTTCTTATAAGTATCTGCATATCACTAGTGAAGGTTACAATCCAAGGAGAAAAATAGATGCAAGACTTAAACAGGAATATCAGAAGTGAAAACTTTAGCTATAAGTCATACAACTGAAAGCAGCTAAAAAGAAGGCAGTGATTCTTCTTATAAATCTACCAGTAAGCATTCATTTTGCCCCATTTCTGTTTTTACCATACAAGGCTTTTTTACAGAATTTTGGAAACAGTATTAAAAATAGTGCTAACAATGTATTTTTGTTCTTGTTATTAAAAATTCTCAGCCTTTTTTTTTCTTAAAAATCTTAGAGCCAGACTTGTATCAGTGAAGAACTTAATATTGGAACTAAAGCACAAGGGTGTTTGGCTTGGTGAATATGTTTAGTACATTCTGAGCTAGGTATCAGAAAAATGTTGAGCTCACAGTCCTTTTAAACAAAAAAAAAAACACTTCTGCTTACATGAAATTATTTTTCATTATAGCAATCTAATTCAGGTGGAACAAAGTCACATGGCTGCTGCTAACATTTGGAAAGTAGAAACACTTGCCTGTCTATTGCAAATGAAGGGATCTATTAGTGCAGGGATATCAAATTGGCGGCCCACTGGCCAGATGTGTCTTGCACATGCCACACCCACCCCACGAATGTCACGTAACGGCAAAGTGACACAGTGAGTTTGACACCCATGTTTTAGTAGAACCCATGTACCTTCTATCTAATTCTGCTAGAGATGACCTCATTTTCATGGTGGTTATACCATTTAATTATAGGATGGAGAGACTTTTTGGGTAATTAAAGGTGATATATTGCAGCTTCTTGCTTTTGCTGAAATGAAGTCTTTGCTGCAAGAGACTATGTTTACAAGCAAAATCTTCTTCAGCCAGGTCTTCTTCAAAAATTTGACTCCAACACATACTCCCCAGTTATCATATCCAGAAAGCAAGAAGATGTAGAGGCTAAATCAATATCTCTGAAGCAAGCTCATAGAATTGCTCTGTAGAGATTCTCCAGGGTTTTGTTTGTGGCGGTGAACAAATAATTATCCATCACATGCATTTTTTTCCAAGCTCCAAGAAACTGGTCTCTAACGTTCATTGTTATTGCAAACTGCTTCAATTCTCTGTTGATCCTTTTGAGCTTCAACCTCAGTTTCTGAAAGTTGAACTTGAGATTTCCTGTGAGTTGCTGGAAATCTATGAATAATATCCCATTTAGGAATCTTCACACAACAGGATCTTTATCCCAAATGAAAAAAGCAATCTCCGTGCTAGCTGCCTGGGATAACAAAAATTTATAACTAGCTTTTTATAAGCCATTAATTTCTCCGAGTGAAATCTATATCAGTGGGTTCCAAGAAAATCAGAGAAACTCTTGAATGAGAAGAGGACAAATGGTTTTATTCCATTCTCCTTTTTCTTACCTTTGGAGCCTGTACCCACCAATTTACTAATCTAAGCATACCATATGTCAACTCCAATAAGATTTAAACACTGCAGGCTTTGGAGTGGTCTACAAACACACATATCTCTTCGCTCTGTAAACAGAATTTAATGTTACTGGGATCTCTATATAATAGCAAGTGTGATAATTGTACTGTTTTTAAAATGGTAACATTCCACTCCTCTATAATTTTTGTGTGCAGCTTTTAGCAGGAATAAAGGGAGAACACTTTCTAAAAAAGAAGTAAAGGTGCTTACTCAAATTTCCCATTCTGCTAATGCCTTTGTTTTTTCTCATATGTTCATTTTTTTTGTCTTAGAATCTAACTGGATGTGATCTTTTTGTTATATCAGCTTTGGCTTCCTGATGTTTTAATCTGAATACTGTATCACTCTGAACTTAATATGGATGCTAAAGGTTTTATGCATAAATTATCAGGGATCTTCGTTCAAATATAATCAGCAAACTGGTTGCTTCATTTAGTTTTGTTTTGGATTTCCCCCCCTTACCCTTTACTCATTTACGTTACAGATGTTCTGTACCATTATTCATGTATTTAAATTTCATTATATATGATGTATGAATGTATAATATGAGAGATGATTTGAAGATTTGGGTTACAATTTCCCCCTTAATCTTGCAACATTGCATCCACAATTGGCATTCCAAGATATAACAGCTTCGAAGCAATCACAGAGAATTAGCCATTCATTCTAGAACCTAGTCTAAAGTTTTCCATTTGCAAAGCATCTCAAATAGGTATGGAGAAGAAATTAATGCGAGTTACTTTAATGCAAACTAATATAATTATATTTTTCTAGCAAATATGTAAATGAAATACAAATATTCTTTGAAATGTCTAATTCCCTAAATTTTGAAAAGCGAGTTGTCAGTAAGAATGTGTATTATTATTTTAAAAATTTCATAAAAATGCATATATTTAGAAAAGTATTGTATAAAATGTGTCCAATCAGGGCAAAGCAGTTCAGTATAGAATGTAGATCTTTAAAGTCACACAACTAAATTATGACATTAATCTTGTTTATTGTATCTGATGAAATTGTGTCTCAAATTAATCTTCTGGATATGCTTTATGATACCATAAGCAACTTCAGTGCTCTCAGATCATGTCTCATATGTCTAACAGAGAATCTTACAGGAGATCCAGATGATTTTGTTTTCTGCTTGCAACTCTCATTTATTTCTCTAAAAAATTTTCCTTACTATAAAAATTGTTGAGGAGAGAAAGGTGGAATAACTGTTCAAATACTTTTTAATAGCAGTAGTCCATCTGGAAGCACTTATGATTGTTTTAGGTACATCAGATAAACATAATTACCACTCAGGATTTATGGAATAATGGAATATGGAAAATCTGTGGATGCAATTATGAATGGGACTGTAAGTCCTAAAACTCTGGAAACTTGTGTGAACAACTCATGTATTGCACTATAGTACCCATCAAAGAAACCAACAAACAATATATCAATGTTAATCTCAGGGCACAAACTACTATCCTGTGCTCTTTTAAGGGATCTTTTTACACGAGGAACTGCTCAATATACAGTAAAATAACTTCATATTAAACTTAAGTAACTCAAGTTAATATTGACAACTCTGAAGCTGAAGCCAAATCACTGTGTTGCTCACCATTAGTACTTTTATTGTAATAAGTAACATTCTGTTTCTTTCTCTCTCTTACTATCAAGTGCAAAACTAATGCCCACAGAAACTCTTCCATGTATAATAATGGGATTATACCACTGAAAGGAAAGGAAAAATGCAGGAAGGTTATCACTGTTTGTCCCAGAATGAAAATAGTGTGTCTGTACACGCTTTCATAATTTATAATCAAACTGATAATGCATTCTTTGTTTTCTGCTTCCAGGCAGAACTGGAAACTCCTCCAGTCAGACTTTGTGGTCACCTGTTGCCAAATATTATAGATAATATTGAGCTATAAGAACCAACAGGTTAGACTTGATTTAAAACAACCTCCCATATTTCTTGAACATATTAAAACGCATTGTAAACCATAAGAAAAAAAGAATACAAGAATAAGCTCCTGTATTGTTTCCCAGACAAATTGTTTTCCTAACCCAGAGCTTCATTCTAAGATCTCCAGAGTCCTGAAAAATCTTGCCCAACATGATGTCTCTGACATCTTGACCTGGAGATGCCAGCATATTACAAAAAAAAAAATACAACACCACCACTTAGGCCCTTCCGAATCATCAGTATTACAGGTCACATCCAGATAATGAGTGTAACATTGTAGATCTGCTCTAACTGTCCTTGCTTCCTACTTTTCTGAAAAATAATCTGCACACTGCAGAAAGGTTGTGTTTGAATTATTGGACATTTCTGGAACCCCTTCACACCTAACAACAGTTTTCAGAGTGCCTTTGTTGCTGCAGTCCGTACATGAGTGCTAAATTGAATGTCAGTTGGTTTCATTTTCTAGTATTGAAGATGCATTGCACAACCCAGGTAGACAGTTGGAGAAATCAGACTGCTACTCTCCAGTTTTCTGCATAGGTCAAGGTTCAATAAAACAATCTAGATGGTGGAAGGAAGCATGCATATTCCCTCCTTTACCTCAAGAGAGAGGCAAGGAGATGCCTTGGGATATCGGGCAATCTGTTCTATGCCCCCATTACCAATATTTTAATCTTGAATCAACTTATTGAACATACATACTATAAAGATCTTGCTACTGTCATAGGATATAGTTTTGAAATGCATTTGAAGAAAATTAGGCTCATTTTAATGAGCCCAACTTCTGCCTCATTTTCTCTACATGTGCAAATTATCGCCATTTATAACTGCACCTACTTAATTTTGTGAAGCAAGCCTTTTCCTTCCATTTCTGGCTTTCTAAATAAAAATGCAGACCAGCCTGATTCCATCTTCAAAACCTGTTGTGCACTTTTCTTCTAAAAAGAAATAATAATCCTCTGCAGCTGCATTTAATGAAACTGGTATTTTTGTACATGGCTTACCTACTGTATGTTTGGGAATTGTAAAAAATGCATTTATTTTTATTTCAATAAATACCTGACGGTTTATAACTCTGTTGTTCAAATATTATCTTTTGTTCAAAAAAAGGAGATTGTATACAGTGTATGAAAAGGTCCAAAACTGTCCCAAGAGTGCTAACCTGGTTGGCAGCTGTGGCTAAGAAGACTTTGCAGAAATTCAATTAGCATGTCACGTACACCCAGGCCTAGACTGAAACACACTGACTATCTAAACTAGAGCTTTTGTGAAAATTGCAATCAGTAGGCAGTTGCACAATTTACTATATTCCAAATCACTAACTCTGATGACCACTCCAGTTTTGTTAAAAGCTAATTGTGAAATTTCAGCAAATGAATAGAAAACAGTACCTATAAACCCCAGCATTGTCCTTCCTCAAAAATGCTTTTAATCCAATTTCAAATAAATTAAAGGAATGCCTGCACTGTTCAGTATCAGTGAACATTGGGACGAGGAAATCTAATGCTGCTGTAAAAATAGCACAAAAACTGTACAGAGAAGACCCTTTTGTGAACCTTGAAAGCATTAAGCATTAGAATAGGATTGCTTCCATGTTACTTGGACTTTAGAGCCCTTGGCAAAACCACTTATGAAAGAGTCTTCAGCAAACTTTAAGCCCTCTTCTCTGGGACCTGCTGTAGGTTAAAGAACAGGTACAGAGAAAGGTAAATGGGGCATTTCTCAAAATAAAAGGTGGGATCTCCAGGAGTCTGAATGAGGCTTTGAGCTTTTAAATCTATTCAGAAATCATCTGGAATTGTGGTTAGCAGCAAACCAACCATTTATCTGTTCCTTTTCTCTGTGCTGGATGAGTAACATGCTAATTGCCTGTTGACAGAATTCTGACTACTCTCTTTTCAGATGTTACCTTTTGGATGCACTTTCCTTACTCAAATTATTTCCTCCTTTTCTTTCAAATGCACCAGTGTGAGACATGAACTAGCAACCATTGTTTAAATCTGCAATGCAGAGGGGGGGGAAAAAGAATAACAAGATTAATATGCATCCTGCCTTCTCCCACATGTTTTGCTGTACCATTGAGTCATCTTATCCAATTAAAATACTGATTGATTCTAGCAGTTTACATGAGAGATTGCCCATCTAACCATCTTTATGTCAGTTATGAAGTGTGAATGCCAAACAAATTGAGGGTAAAACAGAAAGAATAATAATGAAAATTGGCCACACCTAGAGAACCAGCTTATAAGTAGTTCCTTATGCAAGTGAAAGTGGACATCCTTCTTTAATTCTGATAGCTAGACATCCACATGGAATTCCTTCTAAAATGCTTCATCCTTTCATTTATTGAACACTTGAGCCTGTTATTTCCATATTTTTGATACCTGACCACAGTTCATTATTGAGCCCAAAGACAAACTTCATCAAAACTAGATGTATGCCTACAGTCGATCTACATCTATGTACATGTATACACACACCCATAGATGCATAGATGGCCTATCTATCTATGCTAGGCAAATAATATATAATTATTTATAAACTTTCAAAAAAATAGCAGAGTTAAATTTGCTTCTTGGTACATGTTTTCCCTACAACCTGCTCAAAGATTCACCATTACAATACTCATGTTTTTGACGTTCCATAAAAGCTAATTGTCTTTGTGCAAACTTCATTGGACATTCTCTAGTAAAACCCCATACATGTTTATTTAGACGTCCTCTTGCTTTCAGTGATACTTACTCCCAGATAAATGTACCTAGAATTCCAATCTGCCTGGATGTTGTCACGCTCATGTATTGTGAATTAAATGGATCTGCCTGCCTTGTCACACTCATGTATTGTAGATAAAGGGGGGGGGGGCTGGAAATTCTACATTCTACCTAATAGTAATTAAATCATGCATATTTCCTAGATGGTGATTTAATCTTGCAAAGTACATTTCCACCATTCTATACAGAGAATAACTGATCACTACTATTTTATTTGCAAGATAGTGTCAGCATACAGTTGTTCCTGGTTAGGCAAAGTCTTGCTTGAGTTAAACTCAACTCTTGATATTTCTCACAAAAATCCTCCTACAGCATCTTTTTTGTTGAGGGCCAACCTATGGCAATCGCTAAGATCAAGTAGTTATAGTTCAGTTGATAGTAAGACTGAGCTGTTTCTTAGAGCGAAGAAGGTTCAGTTCCTCCTGTCGTTTCTTATTAGTTTAACTAGTAGCCAAGATAAATTAAAATGTCAGAATAGTATTTTGCTCTCTACTTTGTCCTGTGGATTTCTGCCTTGGTTGTAGAACTGGAAAGAGATCTGAAAAAGAAAAGGTCCAACCATTAAACGTACAAAACATTTGCTAGACCAATTCTTGAATACAGCTCACCTGTCTGGAACCCGCACTGCATATCAGACATTAATAC
>JANHGD010002407.1:190961-201066 GCA_027560375.1 Imantodes cenchoa
CTTGTATTTTAATTGGCAGCCTAGCAATTTCATAAGTTTAATATATTTCTTAACCTATTTATGATTCTGTATTTTATCTTTTTTATATTGGCTGTTCACCGCCCTGAGTCCCTAGGGAGAAGGGCGGTATATAAATCTAAGAAATAAAAAATAAAAAAATAGTTTTGAAGATAAGATTGAATTGCAATCAGTTGCAATCAGACCTGTACACAATATTCCCAAGTATGATCTCCTTGTGGATTTCTTTAATGGCATTGTATTAGTTGTTCCATTTCAAGTGGTTAGTGATTCTAACCATGAAATGTGCCCTTTTAAAAACTACAAGTAATGTTCTTATTTCCAGCAGTCAACCTGCCCACCATTTTGGTAACCCAGTAGAACACATTCTTATGAAGTTATCCTGCTGGCATATAGTAAAGGATCTATTTAGCATGTAGAAGAAGTTCTTCTTGTCTAGAACTCTTGAGTTATGGTATGCATGCATTTGGTGTGATAGATTCTCACTCTCCCAGATACAACAGGCAACCCATACATGATATCCTATTCTCCTGCTGAATCTATATTTTAGGGGCCAATTGTAATGCCTACAAAAGTCTTTAAGATCACTATGATACAGTAATCTGAACAAGAGAATATCCTGACATGGTGAGCATACTTTACAAATGTTAACCATTGAGAAATCATCCTCTACTGGAGAGTTATGTTTCTTCATTAATAAAACCTCTAAATTTCATACCTGCTCCTCCAAAAGGTTTATTGCAAACAGCACTTGGGACTCTGGTTTTGTTTTGGGCAGTTGCTAATTAAACTTCAGCTAACAAAGAATGCTGGTTTGGTTTTTTTCATGAGCTTAGAGTAATATTACATTGAGATGACTGGTAAGTTGGGAACAATAATTTACATTATACATCTGGCATAATTTCCTTCGAGATCAATAGTGCTACATAATGCAGAGTACAAGTAAAGTTTAGTCCTAAAGAGTAACCAATTCCTATTCATTTATTCAAAGAGTCCTACTTATATTATCATACTTTGGGTACTTGCAAAGTGAAGGTGAAGCAGAATAGAGACATTAGGTGATGATAAAGATGATCTCTATCTCTGATTTGAGAATCCTTATGCCTGTGAATGAAAAACATTACGACATTAGGGATTACAACATTTTTATTATGAGAACTTTGCTGTTTTCTTCACAGTATACCCAAATGGCATCAAAGAAAAGAGATACAGATGTTACGTTATGTTATGACCCTGTGTATGGATTTTTAAAATGACTTCCAAACCTTGTTCATTGCGATATGACATTGTCCTATTTCAGGTTTCAAACTCAGGCAGTTGTTAGGTACAAATAGCAATTTATTCAAGGCTGATAATGGCAAAACCAGAAAGAAATGTATATCAAAACAGAGTCTCTGGGAAAGAAAGCTTTCTGGGTAGTTTTGCTTTCGACAGGAATGTAAAGAAAAGAAGTCTAAATTCAGTCAGAGAACCAAGTCAGGTTTGTCGATCTGTCCTAGCATCAGAGTTTAGAATTTTTACATGAGCAGGATTCATAGGAACAACACACCAAAGCAGATGATCAAATCATTGTTTCCAACAGTAAAACATGGATCAGGACTGCCTCTTAAATCAGGCTGTTTCCAATTACTCTTAATTGTGATACTTATTCCCTTGCTTGGCAAGGAGCCTCATTGAGCGACTTTTCTCTGCTTTGTTCTCTACGTATTGAGTTCAAGGGCTTGGAAGTCATTCCTCCTCATCTTACTGCTCCAATGTTTGATTAGTCTCAGGTGATTCTTGGTTTCTCCTGAGGCTGACATTCCACTGATTAAGCCAGAGCAGCTTCTTCAGAGTCTGAGTCCTGGTTCACGATGGACATAATGCAACACCTGTTTCTATCTTCTCTGAAAGCTTAAGAAAAAGTTCACTTTATATACGGTTCTAATAACACTCTAGATATTCCTTTGTGCAACTTCTCAGCATAAGGAGTTGGGTAGTTCCTAAAGCTAATGTATCTTATTTGGTAATCTAAACTGAACCCCATGGAATAACATCTGGCTACCAATATCTGAAGAGTTCCAATTAAGATAAAATCAGTCATTTGGTGCATCCTGATAGTGAAACTACATAATTTTGAGTCTCTCTCTCTCTCTTTCTCTGCCTAATCTAACTCATTGTGCTATTATTGTTGTTAGTGGGAAAAGAGAAGAAAAAGAACCAGCTATGTAACCTACCTTTAATTCCCAAAGAAATAGTCGGATATAAATATAATCAATGATAAAACATATTTATTTTTATTTATAATAAAACAGACACAGACTTCAGAGAATAATCAGAACTGCAGAAAAAACAATTACTCCCAACCTGCCTTCCATTGAGGACCTATATACTGCAGGAGTCAAAAAGAGGGCCGTGAAAATATTTATGGACCCCACGCATCCTGGACATAAATTGTTTTAACTCCTACTTTCCAAATGACACTATAGAGCACTGCACACCAAGACAACTAGATACAAGAACAGTTTTTTCCCGAATGCCATCACTCACAAATAATTCCCTCACCACTGTCAAACTACTAACTAAGGCTAAGGTATTACTATTACTATTAGTTTTTCTCATCGTTCCTATCACCCATCTCCTCCCACATATGACTGTATGACTGTAGCTTGTTGCTGGTATCCTTACTATTTATATTAATATTGATTGTTTCCTGATTGCTTATTTGAACCCTATGACAATCATTAAATGTTGTACCTCATGATTCTTGACAAATGTATATTTTCTTTTATGTACACTGAGAGCATATGTACAAATTCCTTGTGTGTCCAATCACACTTGGCTAATAAAGAATTCTATTCTAATTCTATTTTGTATTGTTAAAGCCCTCTCAGGAGTAAATAGCCTTGTTAAGACTGCTGAAAAGCTGCATCGGGGACCTACCGTATTTGCAATGTTAAGTTAATCTTTTGTAGTGGATTGAGAAGAGGGACATTCAACACCGAATTTAGAGATACACTTTCATTCAGGGTGATTAGCTACCCTTTTTCAGATTCTCTTCCTGCAATGTCTGGCCCAGAACGTAAGAAAATTCTAGTTTCCCTATTCCTTGTTTCCAGTTTCCTCTCCTGGTTGTTATTTGATGCTCCTCCTCTTAGTATAGTTTCCGGGCAATAAGAATGCCTCAATATAACATGTTGGACTACAGAGATTTTGTTTAAGCAATCCCCAACCATCTGTATCTAGATAGTTTTGAGATAGATATAAGGACATCTACTAAACTTATTTTAGACCTATGTCACCCCATATCAGGTTTTTTTTAAAAAAATCTGTGTAGGTCAGGACATTGTTGCAAGTATTTTTCCACCGCTGCACTTCTTAAACTAACTTTTCTTTATCCTCTGTGTCCAGTCTCAAGTTGCCACTGAACAAAATATGCCTATCAGTGTTAACAGTTTTGTTGTTTCTGACTTCTAGTTGCCTTCTGTCTGTTTGGAAAATTGGAAATGACCCCTTAACACAATGGAAATAACAGTCTGTTGTAGAATTTTTTAAACAATGTTTTATCGCTTGAAATGCTATATGTAAATATATATTGAATTAATGCTTCAAATTGGGTTTTAAAAATATGGGAAATCCTAGGAGATTGAATTTGATAGTGATGTTTTTAATATATAAATCAAGTTTCAAGTAATGTAAACTCTCATATTCTCAATTTGATTTCTAAGGAAAGTTCCATAAATGCTGTGTGATGGTTGTATTTTGTTATAGATAAGCATATTTTAAAAGTTAAATTCAGTTGATTTTTGAACAATGTTGAAAGAATACCTTCTTAGGGAATTTTTATTAATGCAAAAGCAGTGCACAGTATGTGTTGTCTTATCTGCAATTATTTTGGGCCTCTGGTGTAGCATTTCCTGTCTAAACACGGGATTGGACTAGAAGACCTCCAAGGTGTCCCTTCCAACTCTGTTATTCTGTTAGTGAGAAGAAGCTAGTGTTCTCATATTAGACTATAGGTTAGATTGACTTGACATTGTTGTGATATCTATTAATCTGTACACTATGAGATACAGACCAGCACAACCAGATTACACTTTGCTCTAAGCCAGGAACATATACATATGCTATAATGAATGCAATGCTTTGTTTTTTCATTACAAAATCAAGGAATTTAGTCAAATCAGTGGCTTAGGAAAGCAGATACAGAATTGCAAAACAAGATACTGCAAAGTATGTGCTTAGCACAAGCATTTGTGTTCAAGATAAAAACAGGACCTGCTACACAGATATGCAGAGAAATGAATGTATGTGATGGTCCTATTAAACGATTGGGAGAAACAAAAAATTGCATCTAATAATATGAATGCATTCCTTGTATGATTAGATCCTTCCCAAACTGAAAGAAGTGTTTAATATATAATGAAAATGTTTATAGAATGGAAAAGTCATTAGTAATTCAAAATCATATAATCAGTGCCAAGCAATTATGCTTCTGTTCATTTCTACAACTCTGGAATGGGTTTTGAGAAAAAGAGAAGTAAATGTACACCGAATGAAGGCAAATGTACACCATTCAATAAAACCCAAAATTCTAATCCGTTATAATACTGCTCAATTATTGGAGTGCTAAATGAATAATTGCAGATGTAGCATCATAATCAGAAACAGCCATTTTGATTATCACTTAAATATAAAATTAGGATGGCATCTTTTAATTCTCTATTGTATTAACTGGGAAAAAAGGGGAGGTGGTGTATACCATAATGACAACTTCTAATACTATACTTATAGCATAAGATTATTTAAGATGGGTATGAAACATTATTGTACTGCTATCTTTTGCTGTAATGAAAAGACATTAATTCTTGTTTTAGATTAGTCTTAACAGATGTTCCTCTGGTTTATCCTATTTTGAATTTTTGAACAGAGAGACTCAAACTACTAAAAGAAGGCTAAAGACTTGTTTTGGCTTTTTAATATCAAAGAGAATTCAAACACATTTTTCTGCATTTAATTTCTCTACCCCCTAGTTTTAATAGCTAAACTGTAAAGACTACTATTGATTCATAGCATAATCTGAATATGGTTTTCTGCAGTTAATTAGGAGCAGAGTTTTAATTTAATTTTAAAACTTGCCTAAGCCATAAAATAAATGTTTGACTGAAGACATCTTTATAGGGCAAAAACTTTAAAAAGAATATAGAGATTTGTTTTTCTTTCCTGCAGATTATCAGAAGAAAATTGTTAGTGTTCTTAATACAACACAGGTAATCTCTTAAACAGTTTTATCACATGTGGAACAGCCATTTTTTTAACCGTGAGAAGCATGTTCAGAGAATCTGTTATAGCCTTTTCAGGGCTGCATAATACAGGGCAAGGTATCTTAATAGCAGTGCAATCTTCTAGTATTATTTACATAGTACAACTATTTTTAATTAATTACTGAACAATTTAAATATTGTTTAACAGATTTTGTTTAGCAGAACAAAACTGGAGAATTGATAATACATTTTGAGCACTGTTGAACAGTGGCAAAATTATAGAAAATATACAGCAGATACAATTTGAAAAACAGTTTTGCCCCTCAATTTGCATAAAGCAGTGAGGCACCATGGTTATTTCTTTCCCTCTGTAAACATATACACATATAAAAAGACATGCTCTTTCCAGGTTTTGAACACAATTGCAGGGAAGAAGCCTTGTCCTTCTTTGTGATATTTCTGTGCGTTATTTTTGGAACAGTGATCTGTAGAAGATTGGCTGGAAGATGGGGAATGAAATGTGCAATTCCAAATGTCTGCCAAACATGTTGTTGGAATATGCTTTTTTTCAGCACTGTTGAGTGCTTTTTCATAGTATCTTTGTCCATTCAGCAGACTGGAAGAAGCTGATAGTTCATCCTTGCAATCTACCATATAAGGCTGCAAAGAGTTTTTGAGAATTGCAGCATATGTTGCAAGATGTGGCTGTATATTGTTAATATCTACCTCGATGGATGATGAGTGATATTCAACTGTTGCTCCGTTTCTGCTTGTAATCTTAAGAAATCTGATTAAATTATTCTTAATCTAAGATAGTTAAGATTTGGAGAAGTGAAGAAAAAGTATTGGGACACTTTCTTCATCTAGAATGAACTCATCCAATGTAAATATTGCAAAAAACAAAACCAAACCACTTTTAATTCCTAATTATTGGGATATGAGAGAGAGGGGTAGAAGCCAGGAGGAAGTGCTTGTTTGTGGTGGCCCCACATTATAGAACAGCTTCCCCATGGAAATTAGACTTTATATGTACTTTATATTGCTGTTTTATGCATACACTGCTGAATGCTGCACAGTTGTAGCAACATAAAAATCTAATAAATATTTCTTTATCAGGATTTAGCAGTGGAACGTTCTTCAAAATGATCTGCATATACAGTTAACCTTTGTTCTTTATTTTCCATTATCATCATCATGGTCAAATTGTTAAAATTCTAAGATTTTTGTTTAGATCAGCTGATTTGAGATTATTAAATTCTTCCCAAATAAACTGTTTACACTTTATTTTCTCTGTGTACATACACACACACACACACTAAGCTGTCACCTTAGATTGTCCTGATGCTGGAAAAATTTCAATCAGCGTTAGAGGAAGAGTATTTCTGTAGGGAAAAACAGAAATGCCAACAGATTTAGCATGTTTAAATAGTTTAAAAAGTCAGTGTTAGGATTGATCATCCTTCAATTCCAAAAAAATATACACCCCCCCAAATTCCGCTGTAGAAGAGCCTAATGCTGGAAAAGATTGAGGGCAAAAGAAGAACGGGACGACAGAGAATGTGGTGGCTGGATGGAGTCACTGAAGCAGTAGGTGTGAGCTTAAATGGACTCCAAAAGATGGTAGAGGACAGGAAGACCTAGAGGAACATTGTCCATGGGGTTGCGATGGATTGGACATGACTTCGCAATTAACATTAACAAATTCCACTGAAGATGTTACTTAGCCTGATAAAGAAACGTTCGGAAACCAACCCACAAGCTCTGAGAACAAATCTCCAGATAGGACTCTAATAACTACAACTTTTAAGATAGTTAGATCTGGACTTGACAAATCTTTTGACATCAGTACTATCTAATTGTATTTAGAAATTAAAGACATTATGCTTGGATTAATCCTTTCTCTGTTATACTTGAGGTTTTCTATTTTTACTTAAGTAAAGGCAAAGTTAACTGTCAACTGGGCCAAGCTAATTTTCTTAGATGCCATACATATATAGGCAAAAAAGAAACATCAGTGAGACTTCTTTATTCAGAAATGAAGAAAAGATAGTATTGCAATTGCTGATAGTATTGCAATTGCTGGTCTTAAATGGCTGTGGTCAGTTGCTTCCCCACCCCACTCCATTCAGTGAAATATATAATTAGACAAATAGTAACTATATGTTTAAAATGCAAGGAAGTGCTTTATACAAATATCTGAAAAGTAGATGAGTTTCAATTTTTTCTCAATTCATTTGACAGTAAATTATAAAGATGAATTTGTCTTTTGAGATTTTTAATTCAGCTCATGGTTGTCCCAGAGGTATTTTTTTCCAAAAGGCAACTGGACTTTGTTTTTTTTTTCTTTGAAAACATTTCAGTTTTCATCCAAGAAGCTTCTTTAGTATTAACTCAGTTCTAATTAGAAATTCATTAGAATGAAGAAGCTTTCTGAATGAGAAGTGAAATGTTTTCAAAAGAAAAAAACCCAAGAAAATCCAGTTGTCTGTCAGAAAAAAGCACTTTTGGGACAATGCTGATATTTGTTACAGATACAAAAGAAGTTTCTGTTTTCTAACTTTATCTCATTTATTGTAGAAGCTATTAGTAGACTTATTTCCCTGCTGTATTATAGATGAATGAGTTATCTGCCCCTTTTTTGTGATGGCACATTTTTCAAGATTTTCTGTCTTTGCTTCCAGAAATTATTTGTTAAATTAATTCAAAACATCTAAAAGTACTTCTTTTGCAATAGTTTCCAGAATGCCAATAAGAAGGGGGCTAATTTGATCTCTACTAGGAGGCTGTTCCACAGCATTGGCACTTGAAAATGTGGGATTTGTAGCAATTCCTCGTTAGGTATTCTATTCAGCCTAACCAATACTGGTTGGAGTTGGTGACTTTGCATGAATCCATGTGCCGCACCACAAAGGACATTATAAGTCAAAATCAGTATCTTAAATTGTATCTAGAGATCAATTGGCAACCAGTGCAGTCTTTGCAAAAATCATGTATTCTGTCAAAACTAGGGCCAGAGAGAATGCAGGCAACTGCATTTTTGATCAACTGTAGCTTCTGAGTAATTTTTAAGGGCAGCCCTAAATTGAATATATTATAGTAATGTGTCTGGGTAATGAGACTGAATCATTGCAGGCAGATTCTCTTGCCCCCATATACTATTGCAACGGGTGCTGTAGGTGAAGCTGTCATAGATCTCTCTGGCGATAGCTTTCATCTTCTATTCAAGAAGGTGGTGTGAATCCAGAAAGATCCTCAAACATGCTCTTTGATAGGTAGAGATTGCACACCAATGATCATTGTATTGGCAGCACCTCTTCAATTCCGTTCTCTCCCATTCAGGCCTTGACACCGTTTAGGTCAGATATATCCAACCTGTGGGTTGCATGCAGCATTGGACAGTAATGCGGCCCCCACAAAATAATAAATATTTTAAAATTAGATATTTTATATGTGGCCCAAGACAATTCATTTTCACTCAGTATGACCCAGTCAAGCCAAAAGATTGAACAACCATGCTTTAGATACTGGAAGAGGGATATTGACAACATCTCCTTCAGGCCAAGGACAGTGATGTATAGTTAAGTATTGGCAACATATTGATATCAAACTCGAAGCTGCCAAATGACCTTCCCCAGGGGATTCCAACAGATGCTAAAAACAGGGAAGATAGGACTGACTCATAGTACCCCTCATATCAAGAGATACAGGCCAACCTCTGTTCCTCCACAAGAAGTGATTTAACTTTCCATCCTGAGCAAAAAGTGAAATCGTTAGAAAACAATCTCTCCTATCCCCAACTCTTACAGGGAGTTCCATTTTGCTCAATGAAATCATGCTTAATGATATCAAAAACTATTGAAGAGGCCCAGTAAGACAAATAGGGACATACTACTCCTGTAATTGATTGGGAATATATACATATACATATACATACATACATAAATACACACACACACACACACACACACACATAAAACAATCTGCTGCTAAATTAGTTTTCCTGATTTGAAGTTCAGCTTTATAATGTAGAATATATTCTGTTTACTTTGTTAATTTACTTCCCCTTTGGGATTTTGTAAGATAAAAAAATTAATTGGAAACATTAATAGTATTTAAAGATAGTTAAATGCATCTAAATATGCTTGTAATCAACTCTTTTGAGCCTTTATTCCTTTAAAATCAAGTTTTAGTTTTAAATTATTATTTCATATAACTAGTCTAAATCTTGGTTAAAGAAGAAATCATAATGATAATCTTTTGCAGTTGAATTTTTTTTCTTTTATTTAAAAATGTTTTAGAGTCTTTTAACAAGAGTTTTCTTCTGTTAAATGAACAGGAGCTTGGCAGTGATGTGATTACCATACACGCAGATATAATGGTGTCAGAATGCAGTTCAGAAAACATATACGCAGAGATCTCAGAAATTAATACAGTAAGTTGATGATAGTTAATCTGCACAAAATTAATAATTTATTCATTACTACATTTTAGAAAATAATTTATTTGGAAAAAATAGATCATAGAGAAAATTATTATAAGAAATGAGAATATAAATTAATTAGTAGCTATTATTTCAAAGTTCCCCTCGTGAGTGAGACATTTTGATATGTTGAAAGGTTCATTGCAATAACAGCTGTCTATATTGTGTGTTTTGACATTTTATATGCCATGTCCATATTAAATTGTGTATAATTTATTGTGAAAAATGTGGATTGATCACTTTGAATATTTATAAAAAAATAAATTTATATTTTAATCTGAAATATAAAGGACTGTAAGACAAACAAAATAATGTTTGTAATTATTTTACTTATTCATTTATCACATTTCTATACCATCCATTT
>JANHGD010002407.1:208604-223086 GCA_027560375.1 Imantodes cenchoa
CTCCTTCCTCCTCTCTTATCACCTCTCCCTTTCCCTCTTCTCCCCTCACCTCTCTCTTCCTCTCCTCCCTTCTCTCTAGTAGCCAAGATGAAATTGAAACTGTATGGCTGTAGGTGTTGAGTATCATTCTGTGAGAAATAATCAAACTTAACTGAAAAGTGTCTACTTTTCGTAGACTTAATATGGGTGATTCTAATTGTATGTGTTAAGAGAGCCAGTTTGATGTAGTGGCTAAAGCATCGGGCTAGAAATCAGAAGACACTGAATTCTAGTCCCACCTTAGGCACAAAGCCAGCTGGGTGATCTTGGGCTAATTACTTTCTTTCAGTCCTAGGAAGGAGGCAGTGACAAACCACTTTTGAAAATAAACCTTGGCAAGAAAATATCAGGGACTTGTCCAGTTAATCTGCAAGAATCAGGCCATTGAACAGAAGAGATTTAACAAATTGCATGTGTACTTGAGAATACATGTCAAAGTGTTTGTTTTACTATCCCTAACATGTTTTTCCCCTCTCTATAAAGCAAACCAAGTTACTCAGCAAGTATCAACTGTTAAGACACATTCAGATCTCAAAGTGGGAGAGTATTCAAGTTTGGAAATAACAGAAGCATGGACAAAAGAAAGATGGAACCAGGAATTTGCAAAGTATCAGGTAAAGAATTGTGTATTTTTCAATAAAACATAACATAAATGTCATAAATGTTCTTTGAATATGGGTAGAATAGAATTAGGAAAGGTATGAGGACGAGCAATATTAAATATAGTCTTACCCATTTACGTGGGATATGCAAAGTCTGTAGTTTACTCTATTGTGTAATGTTATATGAAAAATATGAATATCTAAATAGAAATTACTTTGATAAACTTTCTAGTGCTTCTCTGGATTGCTCTTTCTTATATAAACAGAAGCAAGGGTCTGGATTTGAAGGATGAGGACTATGAGGCCCTAAAGTCTGTTAGAAAGCCAGTGTAGTGTAGTCCTTAAGGCACCAAGCTAGAAATTAGATTCTAGTCCCACCTTAGGCACAGTTTTTTAAGAGAGGGAAGTTGGCTTAACCGCACAATTTTAGGGATTTTTACCCTTAATTAGTATTTCTCTGAATCTGTCTCAATTAGATGTTATAGCAAAAATGTCTTGAAGTTTTTTAATCTAAGGTCTAGTTTTCTTCATAACAGAACTTTAAAATTGTAGAATGGCAATCTCTATTTTCTTGGCTTTCTTTAATAGGAATGAGTATTATAGAACAGCTCTACAAATATTGTCTGATTTGAAAAAGTAGGATGCTATTATTCAATTTGAGCAGCCTTTGAATAGGATTACAATGCATTTCACCTCATGTAGCCAAAAGTTTAAATAAAAGGCCAAATTCTGTATTACAGACTGTTTTTATGTAGAAATAAATAAATGTTCAATTTTTAATATTGACTAAATTGAGTAGCCTTTAGCTCTTTCCATAGCAATAATCTTATTTTTGTGTTACATTTTTTCAGGTTCTGGTTATGACCTGTCAAATCGCTTTGAATGTTTTAAAAAATGAACATTTAGCCCTTTCAAACATTAATCTCCTTATTTTTGATGAGTGCCATCTTGCAATCCAGGATCATCCTTATAGAGAAATTATGAAGGTATATTACTCAGCTAAATATTGAACACTTAATCCTCAATTTTCAGTGTACATCAGTTAGGAAAAGTATTTATAAGATGTGCAGCACTACAGATAATCTGAAAAGGTCCTTTGAAGCACACAACGAATACAGGTAGTCCTTGACTCACAGTCGCCGTTGGGACCAGATTTCTAGTGATAAGTTATTACGATCGTAAGTCAAAACACCCACATGAACAAATCAGATTTTCTGATTTTTTTGCAGTGGTTATTAAGCAAATAACTGTAGTTATTGTGAATACACAATTGTTAAGTGAACATAAGAGCAAGCCTATTCTTCTGAAGGGTGGTTGTTTTTTTTTGCCAGAAACTGCACCAAGAGTCTAAAAGGCAGTCGACTGCGGGTGGTGGTGGTGGAGATTTTATAATAGCCAGAAGTATTTTATAGGCCCATCTTAACTTTAAATGGTTGTTATGTGACTGGTTCTAAGTCAAAGACTACTAACGTACTGTTGGTGCTTCCTTGCAAAAGCACCTTTGTCTATGCTAGAGGACCTTTTTGTCTTCAGATATGAAGGACTACATTCCTAACTATATAAAAGTTCATAGCCTTCCCTTCTAGTGTTTATGCACCACTCATAGTGGGATATAAATTTTGGAAGAAGCACCCTTTCAATGCAGAAATTGCAGTGGCTAGCAAATATTGTTTACTATCAAGTAGTCCTTGTCTTACAACTTTAATGGAGACTGCCTATTACAGTTGTGAGAGTTGTAAAGCAGGTCATCACATGACCAACCTGATTTTATTATTGTTTTTACAGCAGTCATTAAGCAAATCACCAGTCATTAGGTGAATCTGATAATTAAGTGAATGCTGCGGTCATTAAGGAAACTATTCACTATGGGGCATTTTTGCAGAAAGCTAAAAGTAAACACCAATTTTAGTCAAAAAGCATAATAAATTGCAGTCACATAACCATAGGGTGCTACAAATGCCCATAAATGTGGGCCAGTTGTCAAAGAGCCCAAAATGCGGTCACATGACCATGGGGGACCCAGGTCTTCAGAACTGGGTCGTAAGTACCTTTGGTGAGGGTGATCTTAACTGAATGGTTGCTGACCGGTTGTAAGTCATTCTCGACTTTATGTAATTAGGTACTGATATAGTAAAAATATATTGTTTATTCTAATAGCAGCTTTTCCATTGAAGAAATTAACAGAGTCTGTTTCCTGTTAAGATTCACAGGTGAATAGAGCATATGCATTTACTCAGCAAATTCTGCTAAATGAAAGAAGAATTGGGTCTATCTGAGCCGAATGGCCAGTGGCAAGCTATTTTTTACAAGTTTGCAAAGTTATTTTTATATTAACTCAGTAAAAAAATGCTTGGAATTATTCTTTGCTCTGGGTTTTAGGCGTAATATAGATGGAATATACATATTTCTTTGTCAAGCAGATTTATTTTGTTGATTATACTTAGTAACTGATATTTGCAAGCTTTATTAAAATTATCTATTTGGAGAATATGATCTCTCACTGCCAAATGTTAAATAAAAAAATGTAGGGAATATATTTAAGTAACCAAAATACTGCAGAATCTATAAAGTCATCTGTGGAACTTTAAAATTCCGGCACAATAAGAATTGGACTTCCTCCTTTAGGACTACACAGTGGAATAAAACAGCTGTATTATTTTAATGCAGTCTCATAAGGAAAGCTGGGGGGTGGGTTCACCTGTGGAACGGATACAAAGCCATTGCAAAATTCTAACTTCAGATTTATTGTATATGCCAAAGTTACTATGTTTTAATATCAGCACAGTATTAAACATAAAACCTAGATCTAAGTGTAAACAGTACATCAGCTTCTTGTTTTTCTCACATCGCTCTGGCATTCTTTTTCATATTGAAAAAGAGCTATAGAATTTCACAGTTTGTTGTTGAATTCTTTCTTATCCTATCCTTGTATTTGAATGCACTCTTGGATTTCCTTCTGATTTATTTTCAGCTTTGTGAGAGTTGTCCATCCTGTCCTCGAATCTTGGGATTAACCGCTTCCATTTTAAATGGAAAATGTGATCCAGCAGAGTTAGAGGAGAAGATTCAGAAACTGGAGAAAATTTTAAAGAGCAGTGCTGAAACGGCAACTGATTTAGTAGTTTTGGACAGGTATCTTACCACATATTTGACTGAATGTTGAATGTCATTCATGAACATTTATATGGAAAGGATGAAATAATTGTATATATCTAAAATGTCAGCATTTTGGTTTTGATTATTTTTTACCAGTAATAGAATTTTAAATCTCTTGATAATGTCAGCTTGGGTATTGTATCTTCACAGTCATCGTTTTTAAATAACATGCAATGTCTTAATTATTAATGTCTTGCATTTATCAACTCTCAACAGTTATAAACTTTTTTTTTTCATGGAAAAGATATACTTCTCAGCCATGTGAGATTGTGGTGGATTGCGGACCATACTCTGACAAAAGCGGGCTCTATGAAAGACTGTTAACAGAGCTGGATGATGCGCTTAGCTTTCTGAATGATTGCAACATAACTGTACATTGTAGAGAGAGAGATTCTATCTTAATTTCTAAGCAGGTATAGACAACAATTTATGCATCATATTATTAAAGTTGCTTTACTATATTTTAAGTCATAAAATTTCACATAAATTTTCACCTTCATAAATGTTTCTTCATTTATTCAACATGATTTTTGTATTAATAGCTAATTAGTTTAGGAAGTTAAGATACATTCTCTGTAAATCCTAAAGATCAAACCTGAGAATTTTAAAAATACGTAAGAATTTTACTTTAGGTTAAGTTAGAGACAAGTTGCAGAATTCTCTCCTAATATTTTACTAGAAATGGTCAAGAAACAATAATATGAAATGTATAATTTTGGTGATAAATTTAAAAAAATACTTTGGATTCTCTTGTTTTTAAGTTGTTGTAAAACCTGTTAGTTCTCGGGCTAGCTTTTTCTTTAAATATTAATTTTAGGATATGCATATATTACGTACTGTATTTTTCAGAGTATAAGATGCACCTTTCCCTCCTCTAAAAGTGGGTGAAAATTTAGGTGTGTCTTATAGACCGAATACGGGCGTTTTTGGCCTCCTGAACCCTCCATGCGTAGTTTTCACACTCCCAGGCCCCTAAAAGCACTCTGCAGTGTTCCACATGGCCCGTTTTTGGCAAAACGCGCGGGTTTTCACCAAAAACTGGCCCGTTTTCACGAAAAGCAGGCCCGTATTTGGCCTGCAAAGTGCTTCTGGGGACTTGGGAGGGCGAAAACTGGACGTGCGGAGGGCTTGGGAGCCTGAAAATAGGCCCGTTTTTGGCAAAAAGGGGTCATCCAGAGCACTGCAGAGTGCTGCTGGGGGCCAGGGAGGATGAAAACACTATGCACCGAGGCCAGAAACTGTTTTTTTCTTGTTTTCCTCCTGCAAATTTAGGTGTATCTTATAGTCTGGTGCATCTTATAGTCCGAAAAATACGGTAGTTATTTATATAATTAGTCTGGTGGTTAAGGTGCCGGATTAGAAACTAGGAGCCTTAGATCAACACCTAGTTTATTCCTCCTCCCCCCCCCCCCTCCGGCCTCAAAAAGCAGACTCTGCACTTTAGGAAAACACTAGGAAGGAAATAATATTTATATAAGTGAACTATGACAACAGAGTTCCCTTAAACCTGCAGGAATCCAAATGGGGAGGACAAAAGAAATTATTTGGTATCTGTGAATCAGTTTTGTATTCATACATTCTAAATCTATTCATTACCCCAGTATTGTGATGTATTTTTCTCATTTTTTTTGCATATTCATTGTTTATTCTAATATCTATACTAGCTTGAAAAATAATGATGTTAAAACTCTGATGTAAGTCATATTTGATTTGTATTAGTAATAATTTACTCAATTTCAACCTCATGAGAAATGAATATGCAGATGTACTCATGACTGATATCCTTTTGAATTCTTATGATTAAAGTAATAATAGAATATATGCAAGTGCATTTTTGTGCTATATTGAATTAATGAATTTTTCTTTGGTTACAGATACTGTCAGACTGCCAGGCAGTGTTGCTTGTTCTGGGACCGTGGTGTGCAGATAAAGTAGCTGGGATGATGGTGAGAGAGCTACAGAAGTACATTAAGCATGAGCAAGAGGAGCTGCACAGGAAATTTTTATTGTTTACAGATACTTTCCTAAGGAAAATTCATGCACTCTGTGAAGAGCACTTCTCACCTGCCTCACTTGACCTGAAATTTGTAACCCCAAAAGTAATAAAACTGCTTGAAATCTTGCGCAAATATAAACCCTATGAACGGCAACAATTTGAAAGTGTTGAATGGTATAATAATAGGAATCAAGATAATTATGTGTCTTGGAGTGATTCTGAGGATGATGATGAGGATGAAGAAATAGAAGAGAAAGAGAAGACAGAGACTAACTTTCCTTCTCCGTTTACCAATATTTTATGTGGAATTATTTTTGTGGAACGAAGATACACCGCAGTTGTTTTAAACAGGTATATCTCTTTAATAAAACAAAAAGTATTATACGTAGCAAAAGGGCATAGTATTACTCTGGAATAACTATTCAGCCATTCAATAATACACATACTAATCACTTAGAAAATAATACATAGACCCACAGAAACATTCTTTATTGTTTTAAAATCTCATTTAGTGATGTATATTCCTATCTTGATATTTCCTACACTGAAGAAACTAAAAAAATTAAATTAAATTTTAATTTTTTCTTTAAAAATATTCTCCCTGGGGCAGGAAACTACCATTCTTGCTAATTTCTCTTCAGCATAGTAATTCTAGTTTCCAGCTTTCTATGGCTCATTTTGTTCATTACTATCAAAAAACACCACGGCCTTGTATTTGAAATGCCCAACAGCTTCAACTAGTTAAGGCAACCAGCAAGAAACCAAGAGACTAAGTTCTAGTCCCACCTTATATATGAAAGCTGGCTGGGTGACACAGGGCCAGTTATTTGGCCCAGCACCACCTGGCAGGGTGGTGGTTGTAGGCAAAATAGGAGGAGAAAGGAGTATTAGATATGTTTGCCGTCTTGAATTATTTAATCATATTATTTAATATAATTAATCATAACAATATAATATATACTTAAAATAGTAAAATTAATGTAAATTTAATTTAATAATAAAGGCAGGATAAAAAATGATCTATGATGATCTCTGCTATGTTCTACATGCCTACAAAGGATTGTTCTGTTTCATATTCAAGTTAATTATGTTATTTCTTTGGCTGAGACAACAAATAAATTGCTATTTTATTTTTATAAATAAATAAAAAATATTTTTATAATTTCTTTTTTTCTGTTTTCTTCTGGTTACTACAATTTCCTCTTATATAGTCTGCCTTATGGCTCAGCCAATATGCATTTTCTCAAAAGCCAGACAATTAATCAGATAGCTATATGTTTTATTCTATTTGTTTCACATGAAAGAAACAACCAGAAGGCTTGGAAAAACTTGAGTACCTGTAACAGTACAAGCCTGTTTCATAATTTTAAAAAAATCCTAAAGGAAACTCCAAAGAGAACCAATTAAGACTATGTTCAGTCGCAAAAGAATGCTAAATGGTAGACAAGGAAGAAAGCAAACGAACTGAATATCTGTAGTGGGGTTGCATAGTTCATGCAGAATACTCATCAACTTGAGAATAATGTTACAATAACAAAAAGTTTTGACTATTTTAGTTTTTGTTTTAATTTCAACTTAAGTTTTATATTTATTTTTCTGAAGTTCTTCTGGCCAAAACAAATTTATGTTTTCCTGATCCCTGATTAAACCCAGTTATTGTGAATTACATGAAACTGTTATTAATATCTGAATTTCAGACAAAAAGTATGAAAGTTAATGTTTTAAAGATTTGTTAAGTAAAAATTACCTAATTTGGGGGAATTCCTTTAGTTTGTGTGCATATGCCTATGAACATCTGTAGGAATTTGCATGTGTGTTTTTATTGTTCACTATGCCACAAATCAGAAAAAATAAATTCTTGAAAGATGTCGGATAGATTCCTATTTTTGTCAGTTTCCAATAATTTTTTAATCTAAAAATTAAAACTTCGCTAGATTTTTAGGAAGATTTAAACATACATGAACCATACTTTTTTATTAACTTTTTTGTTTCACATGTAAGATATATGAAAAACATGTTCAACATATAAGATATGAAAGACATGTAAAACATTCTTTGCCAGTGGACTTGAGTTTAAATAATTTTAAAAGAATGAATGCAACCTGTGTATATATCCTTGTAAAATCAATTACCATACCTCTATTTTCTGTATTGTATATCTCAAAAATTCTTACATTTTTTTTCAACTTTATGCATCTTCCAAAATATGTGTAATATATTTAGGTTGATAAAAGAAGCTGGCAAACAAGACCCAGAGCTGGCTTACATCAGCAGCAATTTTATAACTGGACATGGCATTGGAAAGAATCAGCCCCGTAGCAAACAGATGGAAATAGAATTCCGAAAGCAGGAAGAGGTAACTTTAATGAAAATAATTGTATATAAATGTGCTGTATTTTCGTGCATTAGAAACCTTCATTAAAAATTCCCCATCTTGAATGTTGTGAACATCAGTATATAAAAGGAATGTATTTAAAGCTTCTGAAATAAATTGTATATTTTAAAAAATAGAAAAGTAAGACCAATCATTCATGCCTTCTTTAATGATAGCATTTGACTTAATATTAAGAATTAAGATTGTTGTTGGAAATATTGCAGTGTAAAACAAATATTTTAGCAGCAATAGCTGCCGTTTCTTCTCCTTTGTTCTGTAATCCAATTTTCTATTTCTGTAAAATCAATGTAAATATCCTCTTCCCACAATTTGTGGATTGTGCACCAACCATACAATCCATATTGGTTCCTGGTTTAGCCTCGGGGCAGTTTGGAACTATCTTCCCTTTCTGATTTCATCCTGAAAGCCCATTGACTAAGGTTAGGAATATCTGTGTATCTATACACACATCTATGCTTGTAGTAGACATGGTTCTTTTATCTCAATTTTCTATTTTTGAGAGAACCAGATGAAATTTGCAGACAAAACTTTCTCTTGCTGAGATCAAGCCTGACAATTTCCCTTATTGAGATGAGGTTTTATACTCTTACATTTTTAATCGTCAAGATGAGATACAGAATAGAAAGCTGTAAAATAATTCAGGAGAGTTATTTTTTTCCTTTACATCGTTGTCTCTTTTGAGGGGATATATTATGCATTTAAAATATTCTATCTTCATTTGTCCCTAAGCAAACACTCTATAAAATCTTATTTTTTTCCAATTTGCACCCAATTTGAATGGATTATGGCTGTGGAGCTCTTTCAAAGGGACTTGACAATTCAACCTTTTTCTAACAAGCATCCAGTTCTACATTTGAAGACATCCTCCCCCCTCAACTTTTTCTCATGATTCTGCTGCTGGGAAGGAGAAGAATCAGAATGAATACCAATGTGTCATGGTATCAGAGTTGAACTGGGGGGGACTAAGTGCTGAAATGGTGTGGTGATAGAACACAACATCAATAAAACCTTGATTAACAATAGGATCTATACCTATAATTCTCCTCCTCTCCTCCAGTGTTTTCATTATTCAGAGAGATTAGGCAGAAATCTATCCCATTTTGAATAATTATCATAGGACTCTAGTCCTCCAGTGCAAAACAACGTACTAGAAATGTTCCGATTCAGTTCATTTTAGAGGAGTTCTGTTTTGGTTCATGTATCTTCTATTTATCCAAATAATTAACCTTACATGCTATGTTATAAAATATGAGTAGATGTTTAGAAAAATAAGCTTGTTTGCTTTTTTATTACTTTAGGTACTCTTAGTTGCCAGTTCACTGAATTGAAATTTAAGGATCTTAGAACTATATTGGCTGCAGCATTTTTAAATTATTATTTTACTGCTTCTGGGGAAATTATTTTTGATCATTTTGTTCCATTTTGCTGGAAAATGGAAATGATTAATATTTTAGTATTAACTAATAAGAATCGAATATGAACAAATATGAAGTTTGAAATAATCATATTTCTGTAACAAAAATTTTTCATATATAGTTAAATAAGTTCAGAATTGCCATTATTAACAATGTTATCATTAATGGCAGAAATGTCCAGTACAGTTCTTTAAATGAGCTTGTTTCCATAAACTAGAAATGTATTTTAGTGTTTGGTATTTTTTATTTTTCAAATGAAGCAAATGACAGTAAGTGAAAGAACCAATGGGCAATTCTTAGCTCACAGAGGAGAATGTAGCACTAGTCTGCTACTTGTTAAAGCTGCCAGGAAATCTCAGGAAAAGAGACTGCTTGTGCTTGAAACACCTTTTTAGAATTAAAGCTGCACTTTGATCACATTGTAGGAATGCTTTCTCTGTCTTCAGTGACAAAAAAATCTGGAGAGTCCTGGGCTTACATTTTAGAATATATTGAATTTTAGAGAAGTGACAAAAAGTGGATTCTATACAAGTGTTTTAAAGATAATGCAGCATAAATTGGGGAACAAAAGCAAAAACTCATATTAAGATGTGAACTAAAGAATTTATATTTTTTTCTTAAAATTAACTTTGTCTAAAATTATAACTTGTTATCTTTGTATTTCTATAACATTTTATTTCTTTTTAAATAATTTTATTGAGGAAGAAAATTAAAATAAGTTTTAATTTTAATTTTAATTTATAGTCCAAATCATTGGACTATAAGTAGAGTTCTGCAAGTATTAGAATATTAAACTTTTGTGAAGATAATGGCTTTACAACAGATGGTCTTAGAAATATGTCTTCTTGGTTACTTTGTAGGTTCTTAGAAAATTTCGAGCACATGAAACCAACTTGCTAATTGCAACTAGTATTGTAGAAGAGGGTGTTGACATACCAAAATGCAATTTGGTGGTTCGTTTTGATTTGCCCACAGAATATCGTTCCTATGTGCAATCCAAAGGAAGAGCCAGGGCACCAATCTCAAACTACATTATGTTAGCTGATTCAGACAAAATTAAATGTTTTGAAGAAGATCTTAAAACGTACAAAGCAATTGAAAAGGTATGTGACAAAGAAGTCCATGTATGTCACTGAATCATAAAGGAATTGACGGGGGTGTTTATTTATTTATTTGTACAAGCTTTATCCTTTTCCACTTCCAAATACCAGAATAGCTTACAATATTAAATATTGGAAAATTAGAAACAAAAATCAGTTGATACAATTAAAACAAATGGCTTGATGCAAGGTAATATGATCTTACTCATCCCCAAATGCTTTTAAAAAAACCCTGTTTTTATGGTTCTAAAAATGTAAAATAGTGATTCACTAATTTAGTTATCGGACAATCAGTTTTTCTTAAAAGTGGAAGAAATTCAAAAAAACAATGGGAATCCAGGTTTAATTGAGAAAGATGTCTTGATGACTAAAGGAGCAAAAGAAAATAGACTTAGAAGATTATATTGCCCAAAGGTAGGTGGACAAATAAGTGATCCACACCAGAAGATCCACAGAAAGATGACCTTAATACAATAAGAGAGACACATAGGATTTTAAGATGAATTAATAACTAGCTAACAGACATCTCTCAGTATACTGGTCCTATCTTTTATATTTTTGTATTTTTTTATAAACTTAACATTTTATATTTTTATTCACATGCACTCTCTGTAAATGCTTAAAAAAGGTGTTTTGAAATCATCAATGTGTGCATGCACCCAGTTGGAGAGATAGCTGGGAGTAACTTCAGAAGCAGTTATGCCAGCCTTTTTAAAGACACAAGTGGTTTAACTATTGTAAAATAGTACTTCATATTGTTCCTGCATGTTCCAAAGCAGTTCTTTTGAATCATTTGGAGAACCGAGATATTTATAAAAATACAGAAATTAATGTATATGCTAATACTCATAAGATAGTACACAAAAAGACACTGATCTATCAATTATTCTTTTTCCAACAGAAGCCAAATAATCTGAACATTAATTTCTGAGTCAGTATTGTTAGTTTCTTTTTCTTAGCTGGAATGTACCGTTTGGTGTGACCTCTTCCATACTAGTGATTGTGATAATTCTTCCCTTAAAAGGGAAGAATAATCCCATTCTACCATAATTATTCTTAAATATTCTGTATCTTTCACTTTTGCTAATAATTTTTATCTCAAGCCTGAATTTATATAATGTTCTTACCATTCTCTATTAATTGATTTTTTTAAAGATTCTGAGGAACAAATGCTCGAAGTCTGTTGATATTAGTGAAACAGAAAATGAGCCTATTATAGATGATGATGACATCTTCCCACCATATGTGTTGAGGCCAGAAGATGGTGGTCCAAGAGTCACAATAAACACTGCTATTGGGCACATTAATAGGTATGGTGACTATTGTTTCCCTATTTAGCTCCATATTTCATATGATATAAAGCAGTCTTTTAATTAAATGCTGGTAACTATCTGTTTTAAGCATTTGTCTATTTTGATTAAACTAAGGATTTTATGTCTTACAAGAAATAAGACAACCAAATCCATTTATTGTTTCATTATTACTTTTTCTGAAATATATTTAATATTGGAGGATAGGGAGGGAATGGAATGGAAGAGAGGTATCAATGTAATTTTAAAGCAAATACTTCTGTAATATGGGGTTCTTGTTTCTTTCTGAGCTTGATTGTTTGCTTGTAGGCATTTTATTACATGATTAGATAACATCATCCGTGCTACACTAATGATGTTACCTAGTTGGGTATTGAAACGTCTGCAAGCAGACCACCAAGCTCAGGGAGGTCCTTAGCTAAATCTTGGGATAATAGTGGATAGTACAGTAAGGATGCCACCTCTGCATATGATAGTTATGAAAAAATAGTTCATGTTATGACTAATTAAAATTAAAAATTAAAAATATAATTAATGTTATGTGAATTATGTTAATAAATCAAGAACTTTCTATAAGAAACATTTTTATTATAAAAGGTAGACTAGTGGATTATTTAGCTGGGAACAATATTGGGTACATGTTGGGTATTTCATAAAACAATTCATGGCGTGGGAAGAAGACTTACTTCCTCCCTTTCTCAAAATAGAAAAAAAGCATTTACTGTGGCTGATGGAAAATAGTTTTAAGACAATTGTTCACAGGACAAACATACATAATTATATCATACAGGTTATAATTAATTCCTAATTATATACTGTATGAAGTATGTAATTCATACTTAATGTGTCTTAATGTGTTGGCCTCTAAATTGGATGGTTTCAAAAAGAGATTAAGTAAGTTCATTGAAATGTGAAGGGCTATTGATCTTGAATTTGTTGCATCCAAGTTGTGAGGAACATGCCACCAAGTACTATTTCAAAGGGAACAATGTTAAAAGAAGGGTATGCCTCCCTCCTGCTTCCAAGCAACTTAGAGGCAATTTCTTGACCACTATGAGAAACAGAATACTAGGTTGAGAAGGGTTCTGGGCATATTCAGTAAAACTGATCTTATTAGACACCTGCCATATTTTTCTACTTTAATGTGATATTACCCAATTAGCAGATGAAATTTTCCAGTGACTATACATTTCAATCTTGGAAACATACTGAGATTCTCCTGTTTATTGCCTTTATTGTCAGTCTGCTTAGGAGAATTACTACAGTATTATATTTAAATCAAACTATTTAACTCTGGGTGGAAATCTTAGAAATAATTGCAAACTATTGATTTATCCATTTGTCTGTTCATTTCTGTTAACTTGTGAATATCTTAGCCATAAAATGTCATTTGCTTTGTAAAATACGTTTATGTTTATTTTTTAAAATGTGTCAAATAGGTATTGTGCTAGATTACCAAGTGATCCATTTACTCATCTGGCTCCGAAGTGTAAAACTAGAGAGCTTCTTGATAACACATTTTATGCAACACTTTATCTACCTATCAATTCTCCTCTTCGAGCATCAATAGTCGTAAGTATTTTATTTGTTTAGACTAAATAAATTTTGAGTGTGTACAATGTTTTCCCTCTCATTTGCAACTTGTTTTTCCTGCAATGTATAACTTGCTATTATATGAAATGTTTACTCTGTGCTAAGTAGCTGGTCCATGGATTTTATACGACTACAATATTCCCAGGTGTCTCAACTGGAAGTTGATCAATCAAATGGGGTATATTTGAGGTCATTTGAAGCATTGAAATATATACTATTGTGAAGAAAGAGGTTTACTTTCTTCTCTATATTTGAATTAAACTATAATGGCTTGGATGACAAAGTATTATGTGCAAAAGCCATAAGAAACTCTAGGACTAAAATCATTGTTTTTTATTAGCAATATGGAAGCATCTTAGTGTAGAAAAAAATAATTTATTTTCCTCTCATATTAAATATTTAGTCTAAATAGTTATGTGTTTTGAGTTTTATAATAACCTGAAATATATTTTTTGCAAAACAATTATTGGTTATATTTGTAATATATAAATAACATCTGTTTTACGTAGAGCTATTATTTTATGTTCTTAAACCTGTCCTTTATATAACACTTACATATTTTTATGCATGACAGTTATTAGAGAGTCAGCATAGCATATTAGTTGAGGTGAATCTCCAGGTATAAGTCCACCCCAGCCAGGCATGTTATTGGGTGACTTTGAGCCTGTTAGGCTAACCTGCTGCACAGGGTTTCTATGGAGGTGGGGCAGGGGTGGGCTTCAAAAGTGTTAGCAACAGGTTTTCTACCCGGTTGCTGGGTGGGCGTGGCCATGGTGGCCATGGCCTAGTCAGTCTCCTGCACCATGGCTGGGGGGGGGGGGGCTTGTCGCCCTCCCTGGGGTCCAGAGGCTCTCTGACGGCTGGAACTGGGCTCTC
>JANHGD010002408.1:2075-14830 GCA_027560375.1 Imantodes cenchoa
ATATGTAGTGTTGATTCATTTTGCTTTGTTTTGTATCGCACTGTTTTATTGAAGGCTGTGAACCGCCCTGAGTCCTTTGGGAGAGGGCGGTATACAAATAAAATTTTTATTATTCTTATTATTCTTATTATTCTTCTTCTTCTTCTTCTTCTTATTATTATTATTATTCTTATTTTTATTGTTTGGATGTTGTTTCCTCTGCTGCTGCTTGAAAAAGGGCCCTCCTGCCCACCACCGAGTTGAAACTGACCTTTATTTCTTCGCCGGAAGCACGGCTGATCAGCTCCTCAGCTGTGTTTTGGGCCAATTCCAGCTACTGAGCATGCGCGGAAGCTAAATTGGATGAGGAAACGCGCGCGGGAACCGAGTGTCCGTGCGTGCGCAGGCAAAACATCACAATATGAACTGGCAGTGAGCTAAGTAGGAACCCACCATGATGCTGAGGGCAAATCCATGGTAGATTATTGCTGGGATTCCAGGTATCCCATTCCAGCATTCTTCATGTATACAGTGGATTTTGGGAAGGGCAGAACCAGAACATCTAGAGCAGTGTTTCTCAACATTGGCAATTTGAAGATGTATACATCAACTTCAAGATTTCCCCAGCCAGCAAGGTTGAGAAACATTGATTCCGAGGGCACTGTGTTTAAGATACACCATTCTTTGTCATCTGCACGTTGGTTTTTTGCAGTCAATAGTTGGCTTTTGTACCCAAGTAGTATATGACACCAAACCCCCCCATCCCACCCCAATCTCATCCATATGGCAGGTCTAGTGATGTTTTTGAAGAATGAAAAGCCAAATTAAAAGTTCCCCAACTAGTATGGCTATTGTGAAAAATTAGATCCTTCCAAAACTGGAATGATCTGCTGAATGAATATTAGCTTCCAGGTTACTAAAGGCAACTTGTCAAAGTTGACAGAATGAGTTTTGTTGTCCTGCTTCTATCTTTGCCTTCAGGAAGAAAAGGTCATGCTTTCTTCTTTTGCAATTGATCAATATTGCCATTTGGGTCGACAGCTTATTGAATCTACCTTGCAGAATAAATGCTATGCTATGCCATAGTATGCCTCCTTATAGTCAACCCGATGCAATTTCTTCTATTACTATCTTGGCAGGCCTTTAGGCTTCAGGCAGATCAAGCTGCTCCACTGGCTTCTTTATTTTTAGAGCATTTTGCAGCTGTAAGAGTCATGCTGTACAATGTAATTACATATACAATACAGTGACAACAGATTAATCTGGGTGCATCTAAGCCATACTTTAAAAAACCCAGTTAAATGGAGCATCACCCAGTCTTTAAAAAGACCAAGCCAAGGTAAGTCAAATTTCACGGATAGTAAAATTTAAACAGACACTATGCTGATGTACCTGCAATGCCAATGCTGAAAAGTACAGAAATGCAAACTTGGAGAGGTCTTCAGAAATATCACTAGAGGGAATGGCTTGGTTATGGTGGCACTAAGGCGTCTTTGTGTGCTTAAATTCAGCTGTGTTATCTAGCTGCATGCAGCACCTTGGCTGATCATAAAAAGCTAAGACAAATTAGACCTGTTTACTATTGGGAGGGAGGCATTCCCACCAATAAGTTCCTAGTCTGTATAATAGATTGTCAAGTTGAAAAAACACCCTCCCCCCAAGACAGAATGGGACTGTTTGCCTCCTCTGCTTGGCTGCGCCTGTTTGGTCCCCAGGCTTCCACCCCCAACTATTTGGGCGCTACCTTTTCTCCTTGGCCCATGTGCTGAACGGGCCCAAAAGCCAGTTCACCCTGGTCTTTTGGCCGCATGGGATGCTTTGCCGCCAGCCAATCAGAGGAGCAAGAATCCCACCCACTTCTCCTTCAGTCCGTCGTTTCCATTCCCCTCCACTCTGCGTGTGTTTGCATGGGGGGGGGCAGCTTTCCTCTTCACTCCTTCTTCCCTCGCGCCATCATTTCGCCCCAATGTTCGCCCGAATGGCTGGGGGCGGAAGCCTGGGGAACAAACAGGCGCAGCCAAGCGGAGGAGGCGAACAATCATAGACCCCCCAAGATGACAATGTCAAACCACTTCAGTATTGTTACCCCAAAAAGCTACAATATGTGCTTCTTGAAGTCACCAGGTGTTTGATTTGTCTCCGAAACCTGAATTTTACCATAGAAATTTCATTGATTTCCATTAGTGTCACATCTGTAAATTACTTGGTTTAGTCCTTTTTAGGAGGGGGTTAATATTCAAGAAAAACTGCAGATGAAAGAAATCTCTGTGTGTACTTTATCTGGGAAACTCTATGAATAAATAAAAACCTATGTCCATTGCAAGGAAATAGGAAATCACAATGCTTGATCAATTGTTTTATATTTTGATTTTATAATATTTTTAGCTAAAACTGCAATTCATTCCAATTTAATCCCCGGGATCCGTTTTAAGTAATTATAAGCACAGATGGATTGTAGAATGAGGATGGCAATGCCAAGAAATTGGAGCCATACCAGGTCAAGACCTCAAAAAGCCAAGCAGGATTGAATCTAGTTTGCAGTTGGATAGAACGGGAATCCCAGTTTCTAGACTGGAAAATTATTTTTTTTAAAAAATAAAATAAAAAACAAATTCCAAGAGCATCAGTAGCTGAGCCCTTCTACATCACAGACAAGAAAAACACATGGATGTGTCTATGAAATAACCAGGAACCAAACTGACTGAAAGAGTATTTGATCTTTATCTAATCAAACTATTTGATTAGATAAGCCCTATTTACAATTGCTTGCTTTGCCAGTATTAGTGGAGGTATGGTTTTATCCCCCCTTGGTAATTCCTTAATTAGGGTATTGTTTTTTGCTTGACTGTCTGACTCCTTAAGCGTTTCTTGCATAGACACAGGTAGCAACCTCACTCTCACATGCTGACATTACTTAATTGGGTAGTAGCAATAGCACTTAGACTTACATACAGCTTCATAGTGCTTTACAGCCCTAAGTAGTTTACAGAGTCATCATATTGCCCTCAACCATCTGGGTCTTTATTTTACCAACCTCAACCTTGGATGGAAGGCTGAATCAACCTTGAGTTGGTCAGGATCAAACTGCTTGTTCTGTGGATAGTTAGCCAGCAACACTGCATTCTAACCACTGCGCGACCAGGGCTCCTAATGAAATGTCTGCAAGAAAACAACCAAGGATTCTACAGTCCAATCCTAAACTACTCTATATTCTCTTCTTATGGGGCAGGGGTGAAATTCAGCAGGTTCTGACAGGTTCTGGAGAACCGGTAGCGGACATTTCGAGTAGTTCGGAGAACCGGCAAATACCACCTCTGGCTGGCCCCAGAATGGGGTGAGAATGGAGATTTTGCAGTATCCTTCCCCCAGGAGTGGGGAAGGAATGGGGATTTTGCAGTATCCTTCCCCCAGGAGTAGGGAGGATGTTTTGCAGTATCCTTTCCCAGGAGTGGGGAAGGAATGGGGATTTTGCAGTATCTTTCCCCCAGGAGTAGGGAGGATGTTTTGCAGTATCCTTCCCCTGGAGTGGGGTGGAAATGGAAATTTTGCAGTATCCTTCCCCTGCCACGCCCACAGAACTGGTAGGGGAAAATTTTGAATTTCACCCGTTATGGGGCCTATCAGTTGTGTTGGCAGCAGAAACACAGTTGTGGATTAAGGAGATCAGGGCCTTTGCAAATCCTCCTAATATCTCCGTGTGTTTCTTGAAGAAACTTTCCCTTGGTTCTTCTGAAGTATATTAATATAAAGCATTACACAAAAGTTCTAGAAATGAAAAACAGGGACAAAAAGACCTTTTTATTTGCTGAATAAGGAAACTTCTGTAAATGTACAAAGGACTATTACTTTGCTATAGCATACAATTTCCAATGTGTCCACAAAGATAATCGTAATAAATACATGTAACAAAATAAGAATGTTAGGCAAACCTACAAAACTGTTTCTCAAGTGTTACACTCGGCAGTGTTTATTGGCCTCTGTTAAGAGTTACTGTGTTTTGTTTGTTTTGCTGGTAAATGCTGCAAAATTTCCCCACTCCCTTGAAGTATTAAAACAGGTGCTGTGTGTGAAGAAATATTGTCTCAAATTAATTATTCAAATACTGAGAAAGACAGAAAAAAGAATAAGAAAGAAAAGATTCAGGAGTTCAAAATTCTGCTCATTGTTCAAAAAACAACAACCACCAGAAAAATAAAAAGTAAACGAGAGAATTACGGTATGTAAGTGCCTGGTGAACGTAGTAGCCCTGAGACACTGAACAATTAACTTGCCACATATTACAGGCCACTGAGGATCTTTATAGGGGTGAGGTTGTTTATAATTAAGTCATTCCATACACCAAAGACACAAAATGGTTCTTTGCTTTAGGGAAAATATACATTGTTTAGATTTGGGGGATTTTATGTTTAACCCATGGAGGGTTGGAGTGATGCATTTATTCATTTTACAAATTGTGTTTAAAAACTTTAATCAGTGCGGTCTAGTTTTCAAAAATGTGGTATCCCCTATCAGTGTTTGAAATACAAGTGCTCCTGAAAACACGCGATTACACTAGATGTGTAAATTTGTTTCATCAATTTAATTCTGCAAGTTATACCATTCATCAATTGAATACTGGGAATCCTATAGTTATGTGATATTCTTCCATAAAATGACATTCTTGGCAAGCTCACATTAGTTTGAAATTTGATCACACTAGTTTGAAACTGATTCCAGAAACCAATTAACAATGTAAACATGTCCTTAAAATAGAAGATTAAAAAGTATCACATATTCTTTCTTGCTATCCCAAAATGTTATTCTAATACAGTGTTTCTCAACCGTGGCAACTTAAAGAAGTGTGGACTTCAACTCCCAGAATTCCCCAACCAGCTTTGCAAATTACGTTGAAGTTCACACATGTTCAAGTGTCAGGGCCAAGAAACACTGGTTATCATCATTCACATTGCTATTATCAACCTGGATTACAACTATTACTCATTTTTACTAAAATTTAGCAGCCAAATGATTTTTAGGCACCATTGCAATTTGTAGACTCATCCCTATATCATATTCATTTAATGCAACAAACATTTCTGGAAACAGGGTTTTTTTTTCTGCTTTAATTGCTACAGCATTTTGGAAAAGAAAACAACGATGTATCTAAAATACATGGACAGTTCTACTTCAGCACAAGTTTTCTAGACAGAGTGGACTACTTCCACTAATTTTATTATTCGGGTGGTGGGGTTAAGGGAGAAAAACCAAGAAAGCAATTGCGTAAGTTCTTATTAAAGTCTATTGCAAAAAAGTATTACATAGCAAACACATTTCATTATAAAGGCTTTTCTAAATTTGAGGGCCAGTAAAAATATATCATAGAGAAGATTTTTATTTTCTTTACAAAAGTGAGGTTTGGAACTGTGAGATAAGATAACTCACTGTAAACATCATGAATTCAATCAGATCCCTTGCTTGCAATTTGAAATACCCTTTCCGCTCTTCTAAGTTCTATTTCCAATAGAACTGCAAAATTTTGCATAGATAGTTTGATTTCCTGCCTGATAATGAAACTGAGGTTTTAGCAATTAGCTGTTTCAGAAGTATTTACTTGTTTTAGTACAGGGGTGGGGAACCATGGCTCTTTTATGACTTGTGGACTTCAACTTCCAGAATTCCTGAGTCAGCCGTGTTGGCTCAGGAATTCCGGGTGTTGCAGTCCACAAGTCAAAAAAGGACTATGGTTCCCCACCTGTTTAGTACATGGCTATATTTTATGTTACCTATTTAATACATATGACAAATCTGGTGCTCTCGCAGTCCATAAATTACTTGATAAATAAAAAGAAAACACTGCAGCTGGCTTTACTCAACAAGGTGAAGATGTCTTCCTTACGATTAGCTTCTAGGTTATATTGGACATCTGAAGGCCTAAAAATATAAAGAAAGTAATTTTATCCATTTAAAAATAACCAGGAATTGAAGAATTACTTTCTGCCTCTAACTTCAAATGGTGCAAGCTGCTTATAACCAAAATGGCGAAAGTTTGCCTCAACTCATCATCATCCAAGAAAATACACAACCACTTTCTAATACTGAAGGTCAGAGGTTGATCATCCCTGATTTATAGTAAACTGTAATCTCTGGAGAATTCTGCATTTATATCCAAGATGCAAAATTAGCACTTTGGAAATCTTTTTAAGGTGAGCTTCAAATTCTGCAGCAGCAGCACCATCAGGGATCCACAAAAACAGTTTCACCTTTTTTTTGTGATGGATTTTTACACATTGTTAAAATCTGTTTCAGCACTTTCTGGACATCTTCATCCATCTGGCCCTAGAAAGGAGGAAAAAACAGTAAAGGCAAAAAAATATTAATAATATTTGAGCAAAGGCACTAAGCCAAATTCTTAATTATTGTCTAATATTACAACTATTACCGCACTGTTTTAATAAAACAAGTACTCGTATTATGATCATCATGCTCTAAACTGTAAACATTTGTTGCTCAGTTACGTATGTCAAAATGTTCTCCGTTGTAAACAAATGAGTTGAGATGGCAATCTTTACTCAATCATTCCAGTTAAACTGATTGCATATATTTTAGTCAAATTACAGCTACCCCTCATTTACAATGATTTGGCCAGACCAACTTAGAAGAGGCATCCATTCTCATATAACAGCTGTGTGCAATGTGTCTTCCTGAAGCATTTATTAATATTAATAAACCTTAGTAAGACCACATCTGGAATACCGCATCCAGTTTTGGTCACCACATTACAAAAAATAGGTTGAGACTTTGGAAAAAGTGTAGAGAAGAGCAACTAGGATGATTAAAGGCCTGGAGGCTAAAATATATGAAGACTGGTTGCAGGAACTGGATATGGCTAGTCTAGAGACTAGGGGTGACGTGACAGCAGTATTCCAGCATTTGAGGGACTGGGTGCGCAGTGAGCTTGGTTGTTTTCTTGGCAGATGCTTCACTACCCAACTAGATAACAGCTTCAGCGCAATAGGGCTGCAGGGCTGGCTATTGTAGACATTCATGTAGAAAGAATAACTGTACACTGATGGAGGTTTGCCTACATAAACTGAATATGTTACCAAGTTGGGTAATGAAATGTCTGCAAAAAGAAAACCAACCAAGCTCACAGAGCACAACAACTTCACAAATACAAATCCACTGCTTTGTTTAACCAACTGATGGCCCTGTGAGAAACATTAGGGAAACTGAACGAAAGAGCCTCTCACCTGCACAGCATAAAGCAGGTGTGTTCTGTAAACAGAAACTATCTCCTGATGTTGCTTCTTTGTTTCCTGTAAAGAAAGATGATCGATCAACAAATGAACAAGCATGTGCTAGCATTCTGATGGAACGTTGACATACTTTTCTAACAAGATAATGTAAAACAGAAAGTGATACTAATTCACACAAGACATAATCTGCCACATGTACATTGGGGATAGCGATGCAAGAGCACAGTTGTGCACATCCATCTGTCCCAGATAGTCCCAGCTTCTATCCCAGATATTCCCAATTCTATCCTGGGGAAAGAATCCCAGACTTGTGTACACAAAATAGAAAATAGTGGTTTTCTGGTTTGGATTAGAGCAGGGGTGTCAAACTGGATTTCTTTGAGAATCAGATCACCATTGTACTTCTCCTTCACAGGCTGGCCGGGAAGGAGGAGAGACAGGACGGAAGCCTCCTGCAGCACTTTGCCAGCCAAAATGGGGCACAGGGACAGCTGCATGTGGCTCTCCTGGCACCCTGTTTTGGCCGCCAGGGTGTTGGAGGCTGTCCGGGCTGAAAACAGGAGGCGGGGCGGGGCACTGCGGGCCAATCCTTTGCTGTTTCCAGGCTGGCCCCATGGGCCAGATTTAAGCATCCCGGCCCACGGGGCCTTGAGTTTGACATCCCTGGATTAGCGGATAAATGCTTGGAGAGGGAACTCAAGAGGTAAGATAATGCCCTAAGAAGAAAGTGCCCAATCAAGGGGCACTGTTTTGTTAAAGCTGTCCTATACAATGGTCCCTCTAATGTTAGAAAACGGTGCGCGGCAATTGGAAATTGCTGTGCGCCATTCTCTAGTCATGTGCGCAGGAGTGCAGTCGCGCAGCCTCTGATATTAGAAAATGGAGCACGGCAGTTGGAAACTGCTGCATACTGTTCTCTCGTTATGTGCGTGGCTGCGCAGCCGCGCAGCTTAGAGGGAACATTGGTCCTATATCAATACAGGCAGTTCTCAACTTACAACCGTTTGTTTAGTAACTGTTCAAAGTTACAAACAGCACTGAATAAAGTACTTTACAACTGGTCTCTGTACTTAAGACTGTTAAAGTATCCCCACAGTACCAAGTGATTGAAATTTAGGTTCTTGGCAACCAATGCATTATTTACAAGTCTTGCAGCATCCTGGAGTTATGTGATGCAACCTTCCCACTTGGCTTCCATCAAGCAAAGTCAATTAGGAAAGCCAAATTGGCTGAACAACTGCAGCGATTCGCTTAACAACCATGACAAAAAAAAGGTCATAAAATTAGGCATGATTCACTTAACAGCCACCTTGCTTACAAATGGAGATTCTGGTCCCGATTGTGGTTGCATGTTGAGGACTATCTGTATAGGTATCTTTCAACTTTCAATACTAAGAGCCGTGGTGGCACCGTGGTTAGAATGCAGTACTGCAGGCTACTTCTGCTGACTGCCGGCAGTTCGAGTCTCACCGGCTCAAGGTTGACTCAGCCTTCCATCCGAGGTGGGTAAAATGAGGACCCAGTGAACCAGCAGCGGGAGAATCCTACAGCATCCCCATGATGAAATCAAATTTCAGATACTTGGCAACTAGTTCACACTTTGTTGCAGTGTCCCGGGGTTATGTGATCCCCTTTTGTGACCTTCTGAGAATCAAAGTCAAGAGGGAAACCAGATTCACTTAACAACCATGTTACTAATTTGGCAACTGTAGGGCTTCACTTAACAACTGTGGCAAGAAACGTTGTAAAATGGGGCAAAGCTCACTTAACAAATGTCTCACTTAACAACATAAATTTTGGGCTCGTAAGTCAATAAAGTCATACATTTTGATCGTAAGTCAAGGACTAGCTGTACAATCAAAAATCAAGGAGTATTTGTATCCAGTGTCATCCCAAGGAGAATCCTGGTCTCCAACTACAAAGATTAAGCAATTGTACATGAGGAAGTGATCAACTTACAGCCAGTTGGTTCTGTAACTGCTTCACTTGCTGCTGCAACAGCTCCAGCTGCTGACTTTGTCGTTTAGGTGTACCAGTTGAGTAAGACAGCTGGGAAAGACTGTTCAATGCTTCCTTTAACTTGGTAACTTCCTTAGACATGTCTGTTATCTATGAAAGCATAAAAGGGGGAAAAAACTTCATTATTTCAAAGTCCTGGCACTGGCTAGTTCTGCTTTAAAGATGGGAAAACAGCAGTGGTGGGTTGCTGCCGGTTCAGACCAGTTCGCCCGAACCGGTGGTGGGAATTTGCCCCCGCTCGCCGAACCTGCAGCGAACCATGGCTGGCTATCCACATTCCCAAATTGGTCCTCCTGTTGCCGCTTCTTGAAAACGGCTGGCAAAAAACCATTTGTGCATGCTCAGAGGCTTCTGTGCATGCAACAGAGGGTCATTTCCCCAACGTGACGTAGGCACGCGCTCGTGAGCAAAGCAAGCGTGCGCAAAACGTGCACATCCGTCGCAAGGTGAACCAGTAGGGAAGGTAAGTGGAACCCACCCCTGGAAAACAGCCTTCACCATCACCATCATCTTGATTCAGGTGGTATGTTTAATCATACTGCAAAGGTAGCCCTCGACATGCAACCATTTGTTTAATGATTGTCTGAAGTTACAGCAGCACTGAAAAAAGTGATAACCGGTCCTGATGCTTACAAATACCACTGCATCTCTCTCCCCCACCCCCGGTCACATGACAACAAATCGGGTGCTTGGCAACTGGCATGTGTTTATGATAGTTGCATCAATCATGCATCGATCTGCGCCGAGGTGGTGCAGTGGTTAGAGTGCAGTACTGCACTACTGCAGGCTACTTCAACTGACTGCTAGTTCAGCAGTTCAAATCTCACCGGCTCAAAGTTGACTCAGCCTTCTATCCTTCCGAGGTGGGTAAAATGAGGACCCAGATTGTTGGGGGGCAATATGCTGTAAACCGCTTAGACAGGGCTTTAAAGCACTATGAAGCAGTATATAAGTCTAAGTGCTATTGCTATCACCTTTACAGACTGATTTTTCTGCAAAAACACACATGGGGATGAGGGTTTATTCTTCAAACTCCCTGAAATAAGTTCACGGAAGAGATACTGTACAAAACCATCTTGGAACATAGGAAACCATTTCTGCATTTACATCATGATTCTGTTATTGGAAACAGATTAAAAAAAGCCAAAGGAATTGAGCCTAGGCCAATTGGAAATATCTGCAATGACAATAAAGCACAGTAACCATCTTTCAAGTAATCAATGGATGAACATGCTTCTTGTGTGAATGGGGTGGCATTTGGACCATGGGAAACCCTGCCAATGCCAATAGGGATATCAAAACAACTAACCTTTTTATCTTTGTCTTCATCCATTTTTAAGGCACTCTCGGAAGCTTTTTTCATTTTGAGGAGTTCCTCTTGAGACTTCTGATATTGATGAAGTAGTCCTTTGATTTCTTCTTCCTTGGTTTGGAGAAGAGCTTGGAGGTTCTCCTTCTCCCCTTTCACTTGGGAGATCTCCTTTCTCAACTGTGCAAGATCGGCAGACAAGGTATCCTTTTCTTTCAGCAGATCCTTCAGTTTGGAGGACAAGGAGTTGACTTCGTTTTCTGAAGAAATCCGAAGCTCTTCATGCAATACTCTAGGCACCATGGCTTCACACACCGCAGCTTCTTCTTCTGACAACTCCTTTTGCAGACGCTGCACTTCACTCTCTTTATGAAGAATCTGCTCTTTGAGAGCACTTATTTCTTCTTCCATTTCCTTCACTGAGGTCTGGAAAGCAGTAACTACTTGAAGATGTTCTTTGACGGAGACAGAATTCTTCTTTTGAGTGTCAACCAAGCTTTGGAGTTGTGTCATTTCACTTAGGACATTTGTGTACTGTGTCTTCATTTCCAACAAAGCATGTTCAGCCTGCTCTCTCTGTGAGGCGGTGACCTCCCTGAGCTTCTCATATTCCCCCAGAGGTATGTATCCTGAACTCAGATCTTCTGGAGTGCTTTTCTTCTTGCAATCTTCAAGTTCTGCCTGGGCTTCTTTGTACATTTGAGAAAGTTCACTAACTTGCTTGTTGAGTTCGTTTATCATTTGGTTTTTTGCATCTTTCCCCTCTTCAGCTTCATCCCTCTGTTCTAATTCCATCTGAGCCATCAGTCTGTCTTGAAGCTTTTTGATGTTTTCCTGTCCTTCTTTATATTTCTCAATTAGCAACACCTTCTCCTGGTTGATATTTTCAATAACTGAACAATAAGACTTTTTCATCTCCTCACATTCCTCCACAGACATTATACCAGCTGCACATCTCTCATGTTCTTCCAGCTTTATTTCTAGTTCCTTCACCTTCACTTTCAGCAGTTCGTCATCTTCTTGAGCTTTCTTCAGCTTCTCCTTCAGTAGCTCCACTTCTTCACAGGTCGTTTTGACCTCCTGCAGGTCAGGCCCTTTGCTTTCTGAAGTTACCAGGTCCACGTTCATTTGTCTCTGGACATGCAACATCTCCTTCACGGCTTCTTCATATTTGAGTTGAGATTCTTTGAATTTCTGACCGAGGTCGGTGCCGTTCTCTGAAATTTCTGAGCTGTTTAACAAAGGACCTTCCTCCAGCACACTAGACTGAAGCTGTGACTCCAAGTGCAGCCTCTTGGCTTCTGAACTATCTAGTCTCTTCTGTACTTCTTCCAAGCTTTCTTGTAACTGTTTAATTTTTAATTCATTAAGGCTTTCTTCTTCCGGAGCCTGTGCCAGAATCAGGGAAGATGTGCTTATGTCCTCGGCTGCTACTGTTGAGCCTTCACTCAGCCTATTAGTCAAAGCACCAAATTCTGGGTGGGGGGAACAAGACGACTCTATCGTGGTATCTGTATCTTCTGTTTTGGAGGCTCTTGCCTGCAGAGACAGCAGAGGGCAGTATTCAATAATTATATCTCATTCTAATGGAATCCAATAATTCCTTCCCCATCAAGAAAACAAGGAGCTACATTTTCCTCCCCTCTTTGATCGTTACTGGGTCAACATTTGATTTCCATTCAACCAGCAAACCTCTCCCTCCACCCCTTCGCTTCTGCCAGAAGGATGATGCTGTGGTATGGCTGGTCCCAAGAGTTCCCATTTCCAATGCAGTCTGGATTGCATTTCTGATTTCAGAATACTGAAGATAATGATACTGACTGCATAAACCACAAACATGAGGACACAGAAGAGGGGATGGGAATCTGAATGTGTTCCAGGTGATGTCATGGTGGGCTTTTAGTAAGGCTAAGTCACATAGCCCAAGACACAAAAACACATCTATCCGCCCTGTGTTTCTCCATGAAGGAGTAGAGAGAAGCAATATATCTGCTAGTGCAGGTGTCAGCAACCTGCGGCTCCGGAGCCGTATGCGGCTCTTTGGCCCCTCGGCTGTGGCTCCCTGTTGTGTGAACCCACCACTGGCTGGCCCCGCCCCTCACCATCTCCTCCCAGTCACTCCTCACCTGCCCTGAGAAGGTAAGGGCGATGGTGGGGGATCAAGAAGCGGGGAAGAGACAGAGAGATACAAGGGGAGAGAAAAAGACATAGAG
>JANHGD010002409.1:40779-51315 GCA_027560375.1 Imantodes cenchoa
AGGATGGAAGGCTGAGTCAACCTTGAGCCTGGTGAGATTTGATCTGCTGACCTGCTGAACTAGCAGTCAGTTGAAGTAGCTTGCAGTGCTGCACTCTAACCACTGCGCCACCTCGGCTCTTCTACCTTAGAAGGGAAAAGTAGCAAGAATAAATGCCAAAATTGCAAGGAGTAAGTTTTTTAAATTGCCTTAAAAGATTTTTGGCAGAATTCTGATTTAAAGGGTATGAGGTAGGGTGAGAAAAATTTGAGTAGTTAACTGTGTCTTTTATTTCAAGAAGGGAAGGGAATCAGATTTTGGCTCTTCTGCAGATCATTGGGAAACAATGTGAGAAATAAAACTTATTTGGTTAGGAGAATAGGCCTGAATTAGATAAAATTTTGCTTGAATAAGAGTGTGAAGGTTGCTCAATGCAACAAGATCAGTATACAAGTAGTCCTTGTTTAATTACTGTAATTAGGAATTTCCTTTTGCTAAGTAATGCAGTCATGAAGCATGATGACACTCAGCAAAGGAAATTCCAATGGTCCCCATTGCTGTTGTTAAGCGAGGATTGTGAGTCATTAAGTGAGGGCCTCGCATGATTGTGATTTGCAACTTTCTGCCAGCTTCTAATAAGCAAAATCAATGAGGTAGCCAGCAAGAAGTCGCAAGTGAGGCTGGATGAGTGCCATGTAGTGTGGCTGTGGTGCCACATGAGTGTGGTCAAGCAGGGGAATGCTGCGGTGTGAGTGCAGCTGGATGGGCGGGCATGAGCTATGGAGTCGGCGTGGCAGGCAAGTGATACAGAGTATGAGATTCCTGAAATCTCTGTAGCAGGCTCATGAGAAAAAATGGCAGAAGCAACTTCCCAGAGTGATTTGGGATTTTTTGCTGGCTTCCCCATTGACTTTACTTGTGGGAAAGTCACAAGTGGTGATTGCATGACCACGGGATGCTGCAAGGCAATTGGCAAGCACCCAAATCACAATCATGGTTGTGACCACAGGGGTGCTGCAACAGTTGGAATTTCAAGGACTGATTATAAGTACCATTTTTCAGTACCATAACAACTTCAAACGTTTGCTGAGCGAGTGGTTGTTTACCCAAGGACTATCTGTATGTTGAAAGTAAAGCATTTATGGGAACATATGGAATGCTTAGCAAATGACTCAACACTGAATAGAGTTAGATTAGGATATGTGCTGTTCCTTTGACTGTGTAATGTATTTATTAACAACTGCTTAAAGAATGTTAATAGGTGAAGTTAGAGCAACATACTTTATGAGTATGATTATACAAGTATTTCTATATGAGGATGATGCTATGTTTTTGGCTAATAATCTGAATGATTTGCAGTGAATGTTAGACTGTATGATGTAACAAAGAATATTAATCTGAAAATCTGAATATGGATTAAAGAATATTAGTTGTCTTTGACAGGGAATATGGAGGAAATGATTGTAAGTTGCGTTTGTCAGAAGAATCATAAATTGAATGCAGTGGGAATGAGTATGGATTAAAATGTGTGCTATAAAACAAGAAATAATAGGTCAGGATTGATATATGTTAACTTAATGTGGATTAAATACAGAAATGAGTGGCCATAATGAAACAAATATTTCAAAGTGGTTTGGTCACAGAGACAGAATGAATGAGGATCAAATCACCAAATGAATACATGAAGGAAGGGTGAATGGATTGAAAGGAAGGGTGACACTGAGAAAATCATGGTTGGATGCAATTGATGAGAACATGTAAAAGAGCAATGAAAAGTTTAAAAATAAAATGCAGCGTATGAAGCAGTCTATATGGATATGGTGGAATTAAAGAAGACATGTAAGAACGGAAAAAGGGTATAATAATGATGTAAGCTTTAGCCAGGCTTCTTTTTCTCATCTTAATTCTTTAAATTATTTGACTTCTTCCTATTTCTTATTACTTTTCTTTACTCTGTATAACATTGCTTTACTAGGATTGGTGTGTCTGAATGCATGAATAAATGCCTGCAGACGTAACAAAACTTTCCCCCCCTGAAAATATGTGTTAACTTTTTCTTGTTTCAAAACTGATACTTTGTTTCTCAAATGACTCTTGTCTCTTCTTTCTAGTATTCTTGAAAATAGGGAGAGGAAGACAGAGAAATAATTCTTGTATTTGTGGTGGGGGGTTATAAACAGGTGCTGGCAACAGATATGTCAAAACATATGAATCTCCTGGCTGATCTGAAGACAATGGTAGAGACCAAGAAAGTGACCAGCTTGGGAGTCCTGCTTTTGGATAACTACTCAGATCGCATTCAGGTAAGGCACTAAAGGAGCAGGGATAAAATGGAGAAGAGCATATTTCAAACAGAGATGTGAATCCCAAGCTCAATTCATAAATAAAGTTAGAGCTCAAGATTTTGTGGCTAGTTATTAAAACCATGAATGTCAAATGACAGTTCTATGAGGGTCCTCTTGTTCAGAACTTATTGTTATTACGTTCAAAGAGCATTATTAGTTAGTGTATAAAAGATGTGAATCAACTTAAAATATATTCTTAAGATCTGTCTTGAATTTGGTGCTAAGAAAAATAATAGAGAAGAGGCAGAGAAAGCAATGAATGAGGCACATACATACACTTAATTATTAAATATTATTAATAAAATTGAAGTGCTGTAACGTATTAGTTGTGAAGATAAGACTTCCAATGATACTTTGATATGTTGATTTGTGATGTAGTTCTACTGCAAATGTTATGTAATTGTTCTTCTCCGCAGGTTTTGCAGAATATTGTACACTGTGCAGATCTCAGCAACCCCACAAAACCACTAGAGCTCTATCGCCAGTGGACAGACCGAATCATGATAGAATTCTTCCACCAAGGAGATCGTGAGCGGGAGAAGGGCATGGAGATTAGTCCAATGTGTGACAAACACAATGCCTCCATAGAAAAGTCTCAGGTGACATTGCTAGTAAACTTCAGGTTATAGATTGCATGGAGATGACTGCTGTTTAACTGTGGGTGGGATTTTTGAATGTTTATGCTAACGTGAAATAAAATACAAAGCTAAACACAAATGACTGTAAAAGCTACGTATATCAGCATAGCCATCAATGATTTTAAAAACTTCTTGAATGGAAGGGAGGAGAAAAGCAAGCATGGGTATTCACAGTCAGAGCATTTTGAGTTAGGAAACTTTTGCTTGTATACCTCTGGCTTTTTGAAAGTGTAGAATTGGAACTGGAGGAGGAATTAGATACAGACTTATAAAAGATAGGGCAACAAAATGTCTGCCCTAGCATATTTAACATTCTGTGTTGTTTTTCTTCTGCCAGGTGGGATTCATTGATTATATTGCTCATCCGCTTTGGGAAACTTGGGCTGATTTAGTTCATCCTGATGCTCAGGAGATTCTGGATACTTTAGAAGACAACCGAGAATGGTATCAGAGCATGATTCCACATAGTCCTTCACCTCCCCCAGATGCATCAGGTTTAGAGAAAAGTGGAGGAGACAAATTCAAGTTTCAGCTTACTTTAGAGGAGGAAGATGGAGAAGAATCAGATATTGAACCAGAGATTGAGAGCCCTTTGGAAGAGGATAATAGTGAATCCAAAACCTTGGGGACAACCGATGATTCAGAATCTGCAAATGAGCCATTGCCTTCTCCAACAGACAAGTTGGGCAGCCCCCACAGAAATGCCCTAATCAAACAAAAGGGTGCACTGAACTTTGACAACCAAAGAACACTTTCACAGACGGATAGTGGTTCCATAGCAGATCCAGCTGAGTTAGCAAGAAGAGAGAGCCTGACTGATGCACAATCATGTCTTGACATGGAAGGAAATATCACCTTTTTGCCTCTTGGGACGTAGTGAAGGGAAGGCCCAATGATGATTACATTCTGGCAGGGCCAGAAGGGGACCACCCCAAATCTTGCTGTCAGCAACCTATGATTTCACTCCCCATTGTAAGGGAGTGTTACTATTAACATTTTATTCTCCAAAGAAATCTGTAGCTTGAACCACATTATTTGCCCAGGTGGCGAAATATCAGAGATCAGACTATGCCTGTCATGTCTTCCTTCCAGTGTTGCCACTCAGCATCTGAGTTGTACCTGGCAAATGGAAAAATTCTTCCTGCTGGACTGGTCACTATCACTAATTTCTTATTTTGGGTTCAACTTGGAAATAGTCTGTATCTTGTTTTAAGAAAGCCCTGGTGGAAATACAGCTTTTAGTTCAGTGTAAGAACAAACGTTTTGCCTGAAGATGGACACAGGTTCAGTCTCTGACATCTTTAGTCTTCTTTTTTTAGAGATTCTAGGCTGGGGTGGGAAATTCTGATTGTGATTCTGGAAAACATTTTCAAGTTAGAGCAGACAGTACTGGATTAGTTGGACAAATGATCAGGCTTTTTGTAGTCCTACACTTTCCAAGCATGCAAATTTCATTTGAGGAAAAGTTCTATGTGATCCTGCTGAAAATCAGGATAATATAATGGGCTTGATGGACCAATGATTTGACCCAGCAAAAAGGGAATCTTAAAATGACATGCTACTGCAGAAAAAGGGGAAATGTGCAGATAAATATTACGTTTGCTTTTCTCAAGTGTACTAAAACCAGCATCTTGGGAAGTTTCACATAAAATATTCATGTAAGAGGCAGTCTCTGTACATTTCAAATAGTTTTAGATGGGATGCTAGAGATACAAAATTCATCCTGCTGGATGCATTTGGCATCAAATTCCTGATACTCAAAACAAGGTCTTCCTTCAGACTGCATGTTGCCTCAATCTGGTAGCAACATTGAAAATCGCCTCCTTTATGTTTATCTCTTAGATACCTTTTCTCCCACATGAAAATATTTATAGAAAGTGATAAGCCAATTTCTCCAATATTCAGAAGCCTTATAGAGAAGGGACTACAGATTTTGTTTTATTTTTCCAGTAAGGAGGAAAAACCCTATTGTTTTAAATTATGTTTATTTTGTGACATGTATTTCTCCATCACTAGCTGTAAAGAGTAAATAATTCATGTTTTCTTTTAAAAAAAAGGAGGAAAGTAGTTTGATGCAGAAATAGGTGGTCAGTATTTTAAAAAATATGTAATTATCTTCCCAGCAATTTCTAATATAAGCCGACTATAGTAATTGGCAGAACTGCTTGCTATACAAGGATAATTGGAAGTAATTTTCAAATTAAGTGGGGGGACTTGATAATTTGTCTCTTCTGATATTTTAATCACTTTCACTTTTTTCTGTGAAATCAATGTCCCACTTTGTTGGGGCTTTGGGTGTGCATGGCTTCTTTGCCCCTTTCTCCTAAAGGAATGAGAGAAGCTATCCCAAGTGATGTTTTGATATTAGACTACTCATAAAAGTTTTGTGCGATATGTACACTATTTATTTTGGATCTTTTGATCATTAACATTTTGTTGAAGAAAAAGACATTATTTTTAAAGGGCATTTTAACTTTCTTTTCTAAACATAAACATAGAATTGTTTTAATAAGCTGGTTTTCTGACATTGGGGGAGAAGCAATTTATGGTATGTCGAATTGTGAAAAAAATGTGGATTTTCACATTTCCCCCCTACTTTCAGTATTCAAAGAAATCTCTCTTTTTTTCTGGGTTATCTGGATCTTCACTCCATGTTTTTTGCAGTTCACAAAATAAGATTGTTACAACACTGAATTTGCTCAAATCAAGTTAGAGATCCATTCTGTCCCTTTTATTCTATATCCGTATGCATTAAAGGCTCTGTCCTATTCCAGAGAACATAACTAGATAGTACTCTATCCATTGATTTCCCCCCTAGAAGCCTTAATCTGCTGATTTGAAGAGATAGATGCGTTTTGTGCTTTTACTGTGCTGTTTTGGGTAAATAATGCAGTTCTATGGAGTCTCAAAAAAGGACAGGGTTGGTTGAAACTGGGGAAGCATTAGCCAATGCAAGTAGCAGATAAAACTTATGAATAGACTAATGAGATTTAAAGATTCATTTGTAAAATTTTGGTGAGGGCAGATTATGATTTAAGGAGCTTAAACTGCTAAATGATTATAAAACTAGGGTGGTACCTCCATCTACTATATTTATGTATTAGAAATCCAGGGAGGGTGCAAATGAGGATGATTCTATGCACCAGAATGATATTGTGTCTCATCTTTTTTTTTTCATATACTGTACCTCTTATGAAAGGCCGGTTATGCATTACTACTGGGAAGGCTACCACTTTTAATTTATTTTCAGCAAGTATTTTTTGTTCTTTTTTAAAAAAAACTTTTGTAGCTTTATGCTTAATAATATTTTGATGTATAATAACCTCACCAATGGTTGAGACAGGCAAATTTTATTGATAGCAATTGGTTTAACTGTGATTTGCACTCAAAAATGCTGCATTATGTGTGTGCAAATGTATATATGTATATGTTGAATGTTTGTTTGTTTATTTGTATATATGTATTTCACAATGCACTTTGAGTTTGCTGAGCTGCCACTGGGGCCTGCCTGGCCCTACAGATTGAGTTACTGTTTCTTTGTGAAATAAGTATTGTCGTAACCACAGAGAACATATTGACATTTTTATCTGATTGTCTGGTTTTCCTTACAACATTAAGTGTTTTCTGGCAACACCTTTTCTTTACATTGTATTTAAGTGTTAAAATGAAATGTTTGGCTTTTTAAATTGTACTATAAATCTCCAGAGCTTGAAAAAAATCACAGTTGTAAAGAAATCACAGTAATGCAGAATTTGTTACTAGGAATGATAACTACAGGAGAGGAGAGATACTGCCACAGGAGTTTAGAATGTGAAAATTGTGGATGGAGATGTGAACGGAATTAATCCAAGATAGAAAGGTAAATCTGAGCAAAGAAAGTAGAGGAGAGAGAGAGGGAGAAAGAGAAAGAGAGGGAGGGATATTATATGGTAATGCTTGATCAAAGTTTAGGCAAAAAAAGCAAAAAGATATGATAAGAACTGTCAGGATTTAGCCCAATTGATTCAGGAAAGTTAGGATCATTTAGACCTGCAAAGGACATAATGCTCTCCTCTTTGCAAACAATATTTTCTAACATCATAAGGAATTATTTTGAAAGGGTAGGGGATTGAGTGTTATAGCATGTAAAATTTTCACAGTTACTGAGTCAAAAATGAGTGAAGCTCTGGAAGAACAATAATGACTGCTTATTTCCCACAAGCCAGGTCCTTTTTTCCTCCTAGCAAATCCATCACTGACAAGCCTAACTCCCAAATAATGTAAATATTTAATCCCAAAGCATAAAGCTTATCTCTCATCTGTGCTTGCCTGTCTCTTGTATGTCCCTCAGTGCTCTTGATTTATACACACACATCGTACATGCACATCTGCCTAGTTTCACAAAATACTCTTGCCTTCTTGGGGGCTTATTATGACAGTGATCCACCAACCAGGTCCAATTTGTTTCTTTCACAGATTACATGATGGAATGATAAGGGAGTATTGTATAATCAAATGGCCAAGCAAGACAAATCAAAACTTAAATATTGGATTTTGGAAGATATTGTAAATAAGATTTAGCAAAGCCCACAGTATACAAACACACAATGAAGTTAGATGGGGATGATATACTTGCCTTTATTTAGACCCCCACAGATGCACTCAAAACTCTACAAAACATTTTTCTACCATGTTTTTTCCTTAAGCAGATATTATGTAGGTGAAAGAAAATAAAAGAATGTAAAAGAACAGAGTCATAGCAGTGGATTTACAATCCCTTTAGTGTTTATTCAATTTTGGAATGCATTTGAGCTTGCAGAAGGTCTTTAAGCATATAACAAGGTGGATCTCTTCCTTGTTTCCTGTATTTTGCAAACACTGCAATCTGTGTGCCCCATAACTAGCTTGGAAACTATACAAGAAGTATGTTTGAGATGTTCCCACTCCTCCTTTTTTTTAAAGTGATATAAAACAGTCTCAATAAATACTTCACCTTAGCATCATTCAGAAGTTTTAAAATGGTGTTATGTTGCCATCTAATGGTCACACGCAGTCTTGGGCACACATTCACACATACCACTCCGAAGTTTTCTATTATAAATAAGATTACATGTAAATTTGTAGTCAACTACAGTTGACTTTCTATACTCTTAGGATATACTGTACACTTCCTGCATTCTATGATCTAACCATCCCACTGTGGTTAGGAATAATTTGGTTTTCTTATAGATGGCGATTTATGAGGCAGATGAGCTAAACCTATTAAAGTTCAGGACATATTTACGGTATTTTGCAGAGTAATGAATGAAAGTCCTAGCAAGATAACACTTCAAAGTTTTCTAATGATATTCCTCATAACAAAACATAAACATGATAGAACGGAAATTTTGATCCTAGCCTTCTGTATCTAGATGCTCAAAACATTTTTTTGTAAGTTACTTAATGGAAAGATTGTCAGTTTACAGTATTTTACTGAAGCAGCAGCACTTCAGATACCATACAACATGGATGGGTTGGGCTAGGTTTTGTTAGGAGCCCTGTGTGCAGTGGTTAGAATGCAGTATTGCAGGTTAACTCTGCCCACAGTTTGGAGTTTGATCCTGACAGGGTTCGAGGGTGACTCAGCCCTCCATCCTTCCGAGGTCAGTAAAATAGGGATCCAGATTGTTGGGGGCAATATGCTGACATTGTAAAGCACGTCCATGGAATGCTGTAAAGCACTATGGAGTGGTATATATGTCTAAGTGCTATTTATATTGGTTTGTTTTTTTCTCACTTTCCTGGCCATGATTGTCTTGGCCCATTTTCACAACAGCAGAAAAATTTCAAATACTTTTCTCATACTATATGCATTTTATACACATTTGTTACTGTGAGCATGTTAGTAAATAATTTAGTAAATAAAATACATCTGTCTATGCCTTTTTTCATTAACATGTGTTTTAGTGTTCACTTTGTGTAATATATACATTTTATGCATATTTTGAGTGGTGAATTACATCACCAATTCAGACAAAAAAACTATATAATTTGCATACACATCCAACAGGTGTAAGTTGATATAAAAGTTCAGACTAGATAAATCTCTCCTAATCCTAATTTATTTATGTATTTATTTATTTATTTATTTGTAAATTTCTATACCGCCCTTCTCCTTGCAGATTCAGGGCGGTTTACAGGCATTAAAAGTCATAAAATACGGAGAATAAATAATGAAAGTTTAAGAAACAATTAAATATAAGAAACTGCCTAATAAATACTATAATTCAATTAAAAGTAATCCCCTAAAATACAATTTAGTCGGCCAAACCGGCCTGGCGGAAGAGGTGGGTCTTTAGTTCTTTTTTGAAGGTCTTCAGGTCCGGGATCGTTCTTATAGCTGGGGGAAGCTCGTTCCATAGGGTGGGTGCCCCAACAGAGAAGGCTCTCCCCCTGGGGGCCGCATGCCGACATTGTCTGGCAGTTGGCACCCTGAGGAGGCCCTCTCTGTGGGAGCGAACAGGTCGGAGGGGTGTCGTATTTGGGAGAAGACGGTCCCGTAGGTTCTCAGGCTCTAAGCCATGGAGCGCTTTAAAGGTGGTAACCAAAACTTTGAAGCGCACCCGGAACGCCACCGGCAGCCAGTGCAGCTCGCGCAGGAGTGGTGTCACTCTGGAGTGCCACGGGGCCCCCAATACTACTATCAAGAGTACGTGTTCTTATTGTTGCAGCCATGAAGTTCATGTAAGAAGGATCTGAAACATCCCAAAGGTGCTTTTCAACAAGCTGCTAGACTTGGTTTTTTTCTTTTAAAAAGTTTTGCTTCTCATCCAGGAACTAAAGAAGCTTCTTGGATGAGAAGCAAAATATTTTCAAGGGGAAAAAAACCCAAAGAAAGCCCAGCTGCCTATTGAAAAGCATCTTTGGGATGTTTCAAAGCCTTCATTAGACAAATGTGTTAGGGCCAGACAAATCCAACTAAATTGTTTTTTCTGGTTTGGGGGAAAAATACTTCCCATGAAAAGGGCAGATTTGGGTATTTACGATGCAGTTTTCTTACTTCTGGAAGCTAATGTTGTAGTGGGTAGAATAAAATGGATGGAGAGGTTATCACAATCTGCGTGTTTTAGAGTGCACAGGAAATAAATTTGATTTAATGAATTGTTTTTAGATGTCTGAAGATTCCTATGCATGGATTGATATCTCCAAAAAGCTTCCTCACCCACTACAGATTTCAAGCTCTAGCACAATGCAGTAAGTTCATTGAAATCTATTTAAATGATGATGATTGAAAGAAGAAAATATTCAGTCATTTGGTCAATCTTTTCAATTATTCTGAATTATAATTTGGAGTTGCCACTTTACAACCTGGAAAAGTTGGGTATACTTTCATATTTTGAAGCAGATACAAGGAAATTTCAAACGTATGCCACCATAAAGAACAAAGGTCAAGTCTTGGATAGTTAATAGAAAAATTAAAAACAGAAAAACAGGAATGTCGCCCAATGTCCAAGGTTTTTAAACGTCTGTGTATATATGTTATATACCGAAATAAAAAGAAAGAAAAGAAAAATTATAGAGAGAATTTTATGAAGGGACGGAGGGAGGGAGGGAGG
>JANHGD010002420.1:67534-78869 GCA_027560375.1 Imantodes cenchoa
ATTCAAACAGCCTTGTCGATCGGCTGTCAGCCGATGACAAGGCTTTTGCGAACCGGGAGCATTTCACCCCTGTTCTGAATGTTCTTCAACAGCAGCCCACATAGACCTCATTGTAGAACTCTAATTGGAAAGTGACAAAGGCATGAGTGACTATCATTGATACACAAAATGGAATTGTGCAAAAGGCCCCATAGCCAGGGCTGCCACCTACTATATGAGTCAGAGGTGGAAATGGAGTCACCAAAACTCCATTTCAAAACATAGGACTTATTGAAATGCTAGCATAAGAATTTAAAATTTTACTAGATTCCTGATATGGAAAATGCAATGATGATCAAGGCGGTGGAAAATAGCTGTTCCTTTTCCAGTTCAATTTTTTTTTTAACTGCTAAATTGCACTCAAATCACCAAACAATTGCACTTATCTCACATGTTATTAAGATAATGCTCAAGATTCCATTCCAGATGTGCAAATATGTGGAATGAGAACTATCAGATGTATAATTTGAAATCAGAAGAGACAATCCGACATTACTGATGAGCAATGTTTAGTGAAAATATAAGAAACCGCAACAACTCCAGTTACCTTGGTATCTTTCTGATAGGTGAAAGTGTACAAAACTTTCATAAGTATCTTGCTGAAGGTAAAAAGAGAGAGTGCGAACATTGATATGCAACAACAGCAAATATTATGTTAACAGGAAATAACCCCTGCATTGCAAATACACAGAGAAAAATAACAAAACTTTTTCTTCTTAGGCTTAAAATGATTTTGATAACTATAGCCATAATATAGAGACTTTCCATTTGGAAGAAAGACTATGACAGATCTAGATAAAACACTAAAGTGCAGAAATGTCATACTGACAATAAATGTATATATTGTTAAGACTATGATTTTTGAGTTGTAATATATGGCTGTGAAACTGGACCATTCCAAAAACTGAAGGAAGAAAAAATATGCCTTTGAATTGTGCTGTTAAAGAAAATAATTGAGAATACCTTAAACTAGAAGAAGAACAAATAATTCAATACAAGATAAAATAAAGTCAGACTGTTAACCAGAAGCCTGAAAAATGAAGCTAACATTTAAATATTTTAAATGCATAAGTCAAAAACCAGTTTGGAGAAGACCCTTTAGACATTTTTTTTAAAGACAAAATAGTTAAATATTATTACTAATAGTTCAAGCATGAGCTAAGAATTCTGACAATCATTGTGAAAAATTCACAAACAGAATTTCAGAGTTTTTCCTTAGAGCTAGATTGATTCTCTTTTTGATTTGCTTCTTGTCCTGCCTTCAGGCGCTTTGGAGAATAGGTTGGCCCCACCTTCTTTGTGGCATCCGCTCAGATACTAGAACACTGCTATCATGTCACCCCTAGTCCTTCTTTTCATTAAAGTAGATATATCCAATTCCTTCAGCTGTTCTTGTGTGTTTTAGCCTCCAATCCCCCAATCATCTTTGTTTCTCTTCTCTTCACTCTTTCTCACATCCTGACATCTTTTTTTATATTGTGGCAATCAAAACTGGATGCAATTTTACAACTGTGGTCCTACCAGGCTGTTATAAAGTGGTACTAACACTTCACATGATCTTCGATTCTATCCCTCTATTAATGCAGCCTAGGATTGCATTGGTTTTTATAAGAGTTGCAGCACAACTGATGGCTCTTATTTAAGTGATTGTCCATTAGGACTCTAAGATCTGTATTGCAGTTACTCCTATTGAGCCAGGTGCCATCTATTCTATACCTACAGTATGCATTTGGATTTTCTTGCCTAAATGTAGAATCTGACTTTTCTCAGCATTGAATTTTATTTTGCTAGATGGAGCCAGTGTTCAAGTCTGTTGAGATCGGGGTGAAATCCAGCAGGTTCTGATAGGTTCTGGAGAACCAGTAGCGGAAATTTTGAGTAGTTTAGAGAACTGGCAAATACTACCTCTGGCTTGCCCCAGAGCAAGGTGAGAATGGTGATTTTGAAATATCCTTCCCCCAGGAGTGGGAGGGAATGCAGTCTCCTTCCCCTGGAGTGGGGTAGGAATGGAGATTTTGCAGTATCCTTCCCCTGCCATGCCCACCAAGCCATGCCCACCAAGACACACCACACCCACCAAGCCATGCCCAAAGAACCGGTACTAAAAAAAAAAATTGATTTCACCACTGGTCGAGATCCATCTATATCTTGCGCTTATCTTCTGGAGTGTTGGCTATTCCTGCCATCTTGGGCCGCCTGCAAATTTGATGAGTTCCCCTCATCTAAATTATTGATGAAGATATGGAAGAGTACTGAGCCTAAGTCAGAGTCCTGTGGTATACCACTGCTTATCATGTTAATGCAGTCCATTAAGGACTACATGTTGAGTATGATTAATCAGGCAGTTAGGAATCCATTTGGTGGTGATGCTGTCTAAACCACATTTTTCTATCTTATCAAATAGTAGGTTGTAGTCTACTTTATCAAATTCCTTAGACAATTTCTCTGCTCCACTAATTTTTCACTTTTCAAAGAATGCAATAAGAGTTGTCTGGCATGATCTGTTTTTGACAAACCAATAATGTCTTTGTTTCCCTCTAGTTAAAAAATGGATGGAAACAACTGGAAAATAAGAACAACCAATCATTCAACCCAAATTCCATTATGGTCAATGACAGCAAGATTAAAAAAATACAAAAATAATGACCATCTACAGCAAAAGTTGTGTATGAGTTATATGAAACCTAAATGCTAAGACTTAAAAAAACCTGAAGAACAAAAATTAAATAATGTACTAGAAACAGACAAACATATAAAATATAAGATACAAATATAATTTTAAAAAGTAACAACAAGGTTACACAATATCATCCCTACATGATTAGGAGATCTTATGCCTTCTTACAGAAATTCTTGCAGCAGAACTTATCAGAAACAATTGATGATAAGAGAGTTCTGATCTGCAAGCAGGAACCAAACTTCCTCTTTCTCTCATGACAATTTTGCTTTTGTTAGGAGGTGATAAAGGCATGCCTACCCAAAACTTAATGTAAAAAGGCCAGTGAAAGAATACAGGAGAGAGGTTCATTTGGACCACAAGGAAATCAGCATTCAGTGAGTTGGAAGTGACTGAATAAAAATAACATGTGAACAAAATCAACCAATCAGTAGCACAATTTATTTATTTAACACATTTACATAGTCACCCATCTTCTAGCCAACTCTGAGTGGCTCCAGAATGAATCCATTATTTTTGTCTCTCATCCTCATTCCTACACTTTTTGTGAGAACAATAACCACAAAAAGAATCAGATATACACATTGCAAGACTTATGTAGAATAACCTACCGTATTTGCTTTCTTTTTTAAATAAATTATAAATTTAGTAACTGTTACATAAATCTCATGCTACTATTTCTGCTTATCTATTTCCTCATTATACACTTGAGTATTAAGAAAACAGCTCTGAAATACTTGGGGAACAATACTTTTTTCATGGACAAGTTCCCTTATATATTATTGTAACCATTGTAGTACAGCTGCAAAACATTTTTATTCACTAAATACATCATCTTATTTGCAAGACTGGGAAAAACAGATGGCTCCTCTCTTATGCTTTGATTTTTAGCCATTTGAAATTCTTTCACCATTAGTTATACACAAGATATCTGTAAAAGTAGCACATGTTAAAGAAGGAATATTAATGAAAATCAAAATGTTCTACACAACTCTGGGGGGAAAAGTGAGGAGGGAAAGTGTCTGCAAAAAGTAAAGAAACTGCCATTTTGAATAGTTTGTGTTGTAGTGTATTCTGTCCCTGATGTATATCATTTCCTGTTCATCATGAGTGAAAACAGGAGGTATATTTTACAGATGGGTCTGTTGTGCATATCTAGATATGCATATGGTTTTAATTCTAGGTTCTAAGCAGCAATGGCCACATTTGGGAGAAGAAAAGGTCATGCACAGTTTAACAGCACTAGAAGGCATCTCCCCCAACCTGCCATTCCCTCCTGAAACCATTTACCATTCATGTGAAGGTATAGAAATACTTTTCAGTCCAGATAAGAATTGCAAGAACATCCACTGGCAGAGTAAAATCTAATCTTTTTTAATACCGGTCTCTGAACATTACTGAGGTTGGATTGTCTTTTTTTCCACAATACAAATAAAGGCTGCTAAGCAACTTCTTTTTTAAGAATAAAAGAAAGGAAGGAAGGAAGGAAGGAAGGAAGGAAGGAAGGAAGGAAGGAAGGAAGGAAGGAAGGAAGGTTCTTCCATAGACACTGATACCAACATGTTAATTAGACAAGTAATCCTACTCTTTCAATTACATCACTCTCAATTAAAGTGAATTGAACTGCATTTGCTTGTAGCAAGTTGCACCTTCCAAGTTGAAATGGATATGCTTTTAAAAAATTGTTTAAGATCATTGATCATGTAATGACAGCATCAATTATAAGCAAGGCAGAGTCAATCTGGACCATGTTTCAGAAAAATTATACATGGTTGACATATCAGTAGCTTAGTTCCATCCATATGTGATGTGAGTGAAAAATTACTAAATTAGATTTGTACTAGACTTGATGTATACCATCAGACACTGTTGAACTGTTGTGATGCCCCGCCACATTGCTTCTTTAATACATTCTGTTTCTAGGATCTAGGATTAGAATTTAGGACCTTCTGATAAGAATGACCTGTTGTCCATCTGAAACAGCTGTATAGGACATTTTGTGTTAATCATCATTAGAGGCAATCCAAAGAATTGGGAAGCTTAAAGAATTTTAAATCAGGGCTCTCTAAAGTTATTCTTTGTTCATTTAGGCAATAGTTGCCTAAATGATATAATATTAAGCAACATAATTTGAACCAATGGATTAATATCCAACAGAAGGGAAAGCCATAGATCAGCTCCAATGTAACATAAGAACAAATAATGTAAGAACAGACCTATCAGAACAGGCCAAGTCCAACATTCTGTTTTTTCACAGTAGCTAACCAAGTGGCCATGGAAGATGGAGATGAAGACATGCCCCTTATCCACTATTGTTTCCTTGTAACTAATGTTTGGAGGTATGGTAACATTAACCTTCTTAAAACCATGTATGCATACTAATGGCTATTAAGATCTTCATGGTAATGCATTCCATAGATTAATTGTGATTAAGAGTTTTCTTTTCCATTTCCTTTCAGTAAGACTTACTGGAAGAAGTCTGGTCTTAGTTTTGGAAGGGAAGGGAAGAAGTTTTTCCTATCCCTTTTTAGGATTTCTTAAAGACATGGAGGATATAAATAGAAGTGTTTTTCTCTTGAACATTTATAATGTGTATGTACATTTGATACTATGTTGTCTTGGAGTCATGCATGTAAGCATGATTTTTTAGAGTAAATACCAATAACGTGATATAAAATCTTCTATTAACAGTACTGCTGTGATGTGTGCATGCATTAGCTTTACCCAGTCCATTATTATTGGCAAACACTGATTAAACACTTCCCCTTCTCCTCATGGATTTCATGAGAAAGAGAAATCCTATCATCAATGCATTGATAGCGTGGCATTCTTAAATTCCAGATTAAACATCAATTAATGGCGTTATGTAGATGTTAAATAGCTTAGACATTAAAAGAGCTATGCAAGAGCCAAAGTATACTTGCCATGGAAACAAAAAGGCTCTTTCTTGGAGAATGGCCATCTTCTGGAAACTTTAGCAGCCCTGAATTCCTAGATGTACATTCCAAGAAATTCCTTAGATTTAAGAATTATCTTATTATCAAAAATCAAATATTAGTGTTGCCACTGCCAATTGTAAGAATCTCTCTCTCTCTCTCTCTCTCTCTCTCTCTCTCTCTCTCTCTCTCTCTCTCTCTCTCTCTCTCTACCTCCCTCCCTCTCTCTCTCTCCCCCCCTCTCTCTCTCTCACACACACATAAACACACATACACAATAGCAATAGCACTTAGACTTATATACCACTTCATAGTGCTTTTACAGCCCTCTCTAAGCGGTTTACAGAATCAACATATTGCCCCCAACAATCTGGGTCCTCATTTTACCCACCTCGGAAGGATGGAAGGCTGAGTCAACCTTGAGCCGGTGAGATTAGAACTGCTGAACTACTAAACTAGCAGTCAGTTGAAGTAGCCTGCAGTGCTGCACTCTAACCACTGCGCCACCTCGGCTCTTTGCGCACACACGCGCGCGCACACACACACACACACATACACACACATCATAATGATCTGAAATGGTCCCCAAGATTGGCCTGGACTATTTCCTTTCCTGCTTCTCTTTTTTCATCTCCCAGTTGATCACGACTTTTTGCTCTTTTCTGCTAACTCACAGCACTAGGCTTTCATTATCTTGAAAGAAAGTTATGTCATATGCCATATTTAGATGGAAAATTGGGATGAAGGTGTTTGTACATTATCCCTTTAAAACTAATAACATAGAGTGTTTCACTATAACTTACATGAAGATCCTTCAGATTTTTGAAATCTCCATCTTTAATTTCAGTTATTTTATTGTTCTGTAAATCAAGTAGAGTAGTATCTGGGGGAAGATCTTTTGGAACTTCCTTCAAACCTATAAGGTGTGAAAGATTATTAGAAGTTAATTATATTATTATATTATATTAAGTTAATTAGACTTTCAACTTAATCAAAATTATTGCAAACAAATATATAACAGACTTTATTATCTAAAAGTTATGAAAAAAAACATATTCAATTTATGTGATCCTTTCTCTTTTTATCTATGAAGAATTTCTGAAAGCACATACAATTTAAATGCTATTCATACTGCTGTGAAAGGATTAAGAAGACAATTCTAATCATAGTTCCCAATTTCATTAATATTCTCAGATGTCCATCATTTTTTCATTTTTCACTGTTACAAACTAGTGATTTATGCATGCATGCATGCATGTAAAATAAATAAAAAGTTAGGTGAAGATTTAAGTGCATTCAATCATTTTGAAAATTCCATGTTCTAATTATGGTCAGTTAGAACTAGACTATAATTCGGTACAACAACCTGAGGTCAGACTTGGAAACTTTCTCAATATTATATTCTGCAGGTTTCACTGACAAATGTTTGAAGAAAGGCCTTGTTTCGGTTCAGTTATTTGTCAAGGATCTGAAGACAATAAATTGTATACAATCAGTATGGGCAGATCAAGCAGTTGTTTAATTGGCTATGTATCCTTCTACTAAAATAAACTGTGAAATTATTTCTGTAATGATCACAATTCCAAAATACATTTTAAAAAGAACTAATAATCTCACATGATTGACCACAATGTAAATGCTCACTTTATTGGATTAATAAAAGCTAAACATATTTCTTGATTAAACTATATGAATGTTATTATCTCTTTTTGATACTGAGACTAGGTTGCATGTGTTTGTTTGTGTATGTAAATGTGAATATGTGAATACATCTTTATGTGTTGTGTGAAGAATGTATTTCTACTTAGCTGTCTATACTTTAATATCATCAGACAGATTGCTTAAAATGTGCAGCCATTTTCAAATACAGTTTACATGGAATTAAAATTATTTCATACAATCTCGCTTTACCCACAGTCTAAATGACCTATTGCATATTCTTATAGTATGTGTTCCTGGGTTCTGTGTTATTATTGCATGACAAAAAATATGACCAACTATGTAATATAAAAAGGGGTTTTTAGTATTGTTTTGTAATAGAATAACAAATTGTAAGAAGATAGCTCAAGTGACTTAACTTCTTGTTCATCAATTTAACTTTATTTTAGCAGATTTATATCTCATCTTTTTTTTTTTTCATCAAAGAGCCAGTAGTGGCATGAATGAATTTCCAGATGTCTCCCTTCTAGGCACTAAACACAGTTAAAGCGATTTATGTCAGAAGTTAACTATATCAATTACATCATCTATGCAGCAATTTCTTTTACAGTATTCCATCTTTTCTTTTTTCCAGGATTCAAAATGCACAAAACATTTATGTATAGCTAATTTCTGATCAATCATGTAATCAAGCTGAAAACTGCTATCATCTACTATTATCTTTCAGCGGGCGCTTTAGTCTGGATAACTTATATCAGTGATGGCGAACTTTTTTTTGCTTGGGCACGCGTGCACGCGATAGTGCATGTGTGCATGCCCACACCCATAATACAATGCCCTGCCCCCTGCACATGCACACACAACTCCCCATGCTGCTCCCACATGCATGCACGCAGGCCTCACTGAAGCCTCCAGATTTTTGGTAGGCCCTTTGGGCTGTTTTTCAACCCTTCCAGGCTTCCAGAGCCTGTGGCTGGTGAAAAACGGGTTCAACGGGCCTACTGGAAGTTCAGGAATAAATTTCTGGTAGGCCCATAGGGCTGTTTTTCACTCTCCCCAGGCTTTAGGAGACATTTCTGAAGCCTGGGGAGGGCAAAAAATGGTCCAACCGGCCGGTAAGCCCATTGAGTCCATTTTTCACCATCCACATGCACCAAAGGCTTTCCTGACGCTTGGGGAGGGCAAAAACAACTTCCCGCCCTCCAGAAGGCTGAAAATCAGCTGGCCAGCATGCACATACATGCTGGAGTTGACATAGGGCAGCGCCTCACATGCCGTCTGATATGGCTCCGCATGCCACCTGTGGCATGCATGCCATAGGTTTGCCATCACAGCCTTATATGATGTGGTATATTCTAGCAAGGTATAAATTGCATTAATGAGTAAAAAAAGTGCTTAGAATATGGGATAAGCTAATTCTTAATGGCATTTTTAAAAAAATTTGATGGTCCCAATCATTGTTGTATCTGAAATCTCCTGTATTTTTGATGTCTATAACTGAGGAATAGGTAATCTTTTCACTACAGGTAGCCAAAACTATTCTAAAAGGGAACTACTGGAGCATTTACAGGACAAGGAGAGTAGAAGCAATTTTCAAAGTAGGGATAAGAAAGCAAACAGCAAACAGTAAGAGGCCCTTTTGCCAACTGGCAACAAAATTTTGAACCTTTGTGCTAACTAGATGCAAAACCATATGTTACTGGTATAGGCTATCTCTCTTCAAAGGGTTTGGAAATAAATGAATTAAAAATGTAATATTGCTGCTGTGTTAAGAAAATATGTCTACTGTGGATTATTATTTTTGCTTAATTATATGAAATATATCATTTCTGCAAAAATTATTAAAATTAAATAAAATTAAAAAATAAAAACTATAACACTCCCAGATTCTTGTCTCTAAATTTACTTGTCCATTTTATCCAATACATTTTCAGAGAAAGTAATTAACTGTTGGCTTCCTGTTGTTTAAACCACAAATTCCTAGCCTCTCTTTCAAAGTCTTAATTCTATAAATTGTGAAGTTGTAAAAATCAGCTATGGACTTTGTCTTGGTTTTAATGAGCATTTGATTTTTAAGGATTAAGATAAGACACCTTGCCACCTATGTCATCTCTTATCTGACAGATTTCTTATAAACACATGTTGAATACATTTGTATAATTTATCCTTTTTGCAATTTTTAGGAGTTTATAATACATGAAATAGATCCAACCTTAAAAATCCAGATGGCAATGATTGATTTTTCTGTAACATTCCTCCATTTATTATTCACACATGACTAAGGCTTAGCCTGGCAACCAAGATATGTCCATTGTTTTTTCTGTATTTGTAGAATAAATTCTAACTGCCAGTCATGTTTAATTTGTGTGTGTGTGTGTGTGTGTGTGTGTGTGTGTCTGTCTGTCTGTCTGTCTGTCTGTCTGTCTGTGTTTGTGTGTGTATAACATTTCCAACCAAGTCTAATATAGTCATATTTCTAAGAGGGAAGTTCTGGGAAATGAAGGAACTGGTAGCATAGAAGTTGAAAAATAATTATGAATATCAAATATTTCAGGAGCTGAAGTGTTATTTGAAAAATTATTTAAAATCACAATAACAGAAACTTAGAAGATCAAGAAAATAATATCAAGTCTAAAGGACTCCCAACATGGTCAGTAGGCACTATGGTAAAGGATGTATTAGAGAAAGGGATTTGTTTGCAAATGGTAACAAAAATAAACAGATACTTGCAAAAAATCTAAAACTAGAAGAAAATAGCAATGGACGCAAAGCAGGATATTAAGAAGATATTAAAATTAAAAACCTTAAGTTTAAATAGTTTTACACATTTAAAAACATCAGCTCGAGAAAATCAGATAGAAAGATGAAAGAAGTAAGTTTTCCAGAGAGGTTTTAAATATGAATATTTAGCTTTCCCCGCCCCACTGAAATACTGAAAACAGAGCACTAGATTCACTCCAGATGGTATCCATCTGATAGTTCTCAAAGAATTCAGCTATGAAATTGTTTATCTTCTAACAAATATATGTATCATGTTGCTAAGAGGATCTGCATCAGAGAAGATTGGGAAGCCAAGATGATGGAAAACAGAGAATAAAAATAAATTATACATTCTTGTCAAAGGAACCCTACAAATAGTTAGATTCCTTAAGAATCTGTATTGGGAGCAATGCCTTTTCATAAACCAAAATGAGTGGTGAACTGCAAAGTGGCTATTCTGGGGTCACCTAAATTCAAATAACCAATTAACCAATTACAAGTTCTAATTAGGTCACATTTTTGAAGTCACTCAGAACTTAAGAATAGAAAGGTGAAAGGTAAAGGTTTCCCCTATCCAGTTATGTCTGACTCCAGAGCAGGTGCTAATTTCTGTTTCTTAGTAGAAGGAGCCAGCATTATCTGAAGATACTTCCGTGGTCATGGGGCCAGCATGACTATATATTGAGGTGCACAGAACACTGTTATCTTCGCATCAAAATGATAGCTATTTGTCTACTTGCATTTACATGCTTTTAAACTGCTAGGTGGCCAGGAGCTGAGGCAAGTAACAGGAACTTACCCTATTGCCCAGTGTTTAGGTCTCGAACCCAGGCTGTCAGTTTTCCAGCTGACAAACTCAGTATCTTTAAACTGCTAAATCATCGCACCCCTAGGATCACTAAATCAACGTGCCTTTGTCTGTTTGAATGGAATTATAGTTGTGGATTTAATAAAGCATGTTATTGTGGATACAACAAAGAATTGGGAAATGTATATGTGTGTGTGTGTGGGGGGGGTGTATTTCATTAAGACCAGTTATGAAATTCAATCTCCATCAAAATTATTATACAGTTAAATCCATACTATCACTGATTACCAAATTTGGCCAAACATGCAATTAAAGAATATGTCTATGCAATTAAGATGCAATTAAAGAGCATTTTACTAACTAATTGGTTAGTTCAAGCACAATTTAGCAATAGCAATAGCACTTAGACTTATATACCGCTTCATAGTGCTTTACAGCCCTCTCTAAGCGGTTTAC
>JANHGD010002421.1:63088-73252 GCA_027560375.1 Imantodes cenchoa
ACATGGTCTTCTAAAGACAGCCGCGAGTCCAGGAGGACACCCAAGTTGCGGGCCCTCTCCGTGGGGGCCAAAGACTCGCCCCCAATAGTCAGCGATGGTGTAAGCCAGCGATGGTATAATCTTCAGGTTACGAATGGAATGAGCAGGCTCCATTACATTTGTAACTTGAGGACTACCTGTATTTAATTTAACTATATAGTTTTATAATTATTTAAAAATTTGCAATGTAATTAATAAAAATGTATATTTACCTTCTTATAGTAGAGCTGCACTTTTTCCAATTACTGTAGAATCTGTATTGAATTATGGTTTCAGTATGCCATTAAATTGCTTCCAGAAAATTGGGTTAGTGACTATTGTGGGCACAAATATGTTGTGTATATGTTTACAATGGGAAGTTGCAACATGTATCCATTTGTTCTCTTGAAAAGAATTTTAGTTCCAGCATGGACCTCTATATTTATTTGGAAATTTTATATTGTCATCTACTTGGTCACAGTGACTCAAGGCTGCTTACAGAAAATAAAAACACAATATAAAAGAAATAAAAATAATAAAACTATAGCCCCCCCCCCCCCACTCCAGTGACAACACACACTCATACCAGACATTAAATGGGCTCCATCCCGCTCTGGGTTCCCCAGGCCTGCTGGCAGAACCATGCCTTAAGGGCCTTCCAAAAGAGTTTCAGAGTAGAGGCCAGTCTAATTTCTGGAGATTAGGATGTTCCAGAGGGAAAGAGCCACCACGGAGAAGGCCTTTCTGAGTCCTGCCAGATGTAACTCCTTAGGGGATGGGACCTGCAACATTCCTTGCCTCCCCACTCTAGTGGGTAGGATGGATGTGAGTGCAAGAGACAGTTCCTCAGATAACCTCGCCTCAAGCCATGAAGGGCTTTAAAGGTGACAAGGGGTTTTGTGATATTTATTATAGAGGCTTTGTAACATTTATTTAATACTGGAGGAGGTGTGATCAAATGTGGTAAAGATATGGCTTCTTTTAAATAATCTACCACCCCAGAGATTCACTGTTAACTTTACATAAACAAACAAACAAACAAACAGGTGAGTCATCTAGATATTGCTAAATATCTAGTATGAAAGTATCCTTCATTGGCCAGAATGCTGGGAATATGAGAAGATAATCTGTGACTGGGATATCAAATCACCATTCAAACATATGGTGAGACTAGATATGTCAAACTTCCCTCTGAATAGTACACAATGGTTATAATAAATTACATGGTTTTAATGATAAAACATTTAGAATTTTATTGTTCTCCCTAGAGCGGGAAAAAGAGAAGCCGGGAGTGGGTAGTAGCTCTTGCTCTTCCGGCCAGTGACTGAGCATGTGACTTTTTTTTGTTCACAACTACACTTCCTGGAGATCCCCAGTTCAGCTGTCACTCGTCTGGGATCAGATGGCTACACAAAAGGAGCGTGAACATGTAGAGATTCCCCCCTCCCCTTTGTTTTTTCCCTTGCTCATTTGGGGTGTTGGACACCATGATCCTTGCTGACCGGGCTGGATCGGAGGGGGGCCCCTCTCCAGCCGGCTGGAGTCTTTTAGGACAAGAGTGTCCAGGGAGCAGCATAAAAAAAATGCTTGGTTGTTTTTTTTTTGAGGCCATGAACAGCAGGTGTGGTTTTAGTGCCGGATCAAACAGTGGCGACAGCAACCCATTGCAGGTTAGCTCCGTTGCTTTAAGAAGTGGGCAATGGTGGAGCCTATGCTTTCCGGTAGCGGCAGCCTAGGGGCAGAGAAAATCACCCGGTGGTCCTCCAGGGTCACGGTCTGAGCGCCCCCAGCCAGAGAGCGTCTGCAAGGGGAACTGCTGAGGAAAGCCTTGCAAAGGCAGCTGCCAGCAGCAGAGTCTCCAAGGTGGCCCAGAAAGATGCTGTTAGGCGTTTAAGAGCTTTGGAAAAGGAGAGAGCCATGAGGTCTGGAAGTCACCAGACCCTGGGAGAGATTCCTGAGGGAGAGGCTGAGGTCTCTCTCCCTCCAGAGGAGCAAACCTTAGAATTGGCTTTAGATCCCAGCTTCTCTCAGCCTGAATTTTCCTCTTGGTCACCAGATGGCGCTAGAGTGAGGTTTTTCCACCTTGCAAGTGGAACCTAGGGAAGTTTTTTCTGCAGCAGCTCCAAATCTGCTTACAACTGCTCCAGAGGAAATAATTCCTCCTCCAAGATATATTCCAAAAGCTACATTTACTCTTACTGCGGTCGGGCCCCACCCAGAGGAGGATGCAGTTGATTCAGAGTTGCCTGATCATCTGCAATTGTTAGTTTCCAAGGCCATTTCCCTGGGAATAGCATCTGGCCTACAACAATTGGGGTTTTCAGCCAGGGACCTTCCTCTTCATTGAGGACATCAAGTTGCATCCAGGGCTCAGGAGGCATGGCTGGATCCTTTCAGGTTGCCTGTTCAAGCAACATCCTTTAGGAGTGAGGCTTCCTCTGTAGAAGAAGGGGAATTATCTGCTTTATCTGAGGAAGAGGAGGTGGCTCCTGAGCTTTCGCCCTTTACTGGGCTTTTTCAGCCTGATTTGCTTAAGTCCTTGTTGCGTAAAGCCAAGGTCATAAGGGCGTTGGATTCCCCTCCCAACATTCATCCAGCTCAGCGAGCAGGGAGCTCTGGCCATAGTCTCTTTTCAGAGCTGGCCATTGAAACAGAAACTATTCCAGCGCCCAGGTTATTCCTGGACATGTTTCAGAGGCAATGGGCTAAGCCTGGGTGAGACCTCCCCCTTCTGGAACTGAAAAGAAGCTCTATAATGTAGATTCAGAGCTTTCACAGATTCTTCAGATTCTGACAGTGGATGTTCCTGTGGCAGCCCTGACATCCAGTACCATCATCCCTGCCAATGCCATAGATGGTCTCAAGACAGATGACAAGAGATCTGAACTGACCTTCCGCAAGGCTCACCAGGCAGCAGCATGGGCAGTAAAAGCAGCCACTTCGGCTTCATTTTTAATAGAGCCTTGCTACCCTGGCTCCGTCAGATGCAGGCGAGAATCCCTTCGGGGGAAGTCAGGTTGCATGAGGATCTCAACAAGCTGATGGCAGCAGCAGAATATTCTGCCGATGCCACTCTGAATTCAGCCAAGTTCACCTCCAGGTCCATGGCCTCTTTGGTTACGGCCCATCGTCTGCTGTGGCTTCGCCATTCGCAGGCAGATAACAAGAACAAGTGGAGGTTGGCCTCAGCTCCTTTCATGGGCAATACGTTGTTTGGGGAGGCATTAGAGCCTATTTTGGTGGACACCAAGGGCAGAGGCAAAGCCATGCCTTCATTGTTCAGGCGGAGACTGCCGCCCATTTCCTTATTTTAGGAACCAGTCCTTTTGGATGCAGGATTTGGGCAGCAAGTACCATCAGTTGCAAAGACTGTTCTCAAGCAAACAGGACAGACAATCTGACAGATCTGATTTCAAGAGTCGTCAGCAGTTTCAGAGCAAGAGGCCCTTTCATTGAGGAGGTCTCCCCTTCCGTCGCTTGAAGTGACTCCAGGACCGAGCCTCCCATTGGAGGTTGACTGGGCCTCTACTTTCATCAATGCGATGCTACAACATCAGACACGTGGGTCCTCGACAAAATACAATTTGGACTGGCGCTGGAATTCATCTCCATGCCCACAGAGGCTTTTCTCAGCTGCCCTGTCTCCAGGGACGCAACAAAAAGAGGCCTCATAAGCCCCTTAAGTCATCTGCTGGATATACAGGCCATCCAGCCGGTTCCCCTCGACCAACTAGGTCTGGGGTTTTACTCCATCCTGTTTGTCATTCCAAAGAACTCAGGGGGCTGGAGGGAAATTCTCAATCTAAAGCGCCTGAACAAATGCATCGCATACAAGCAATTCAAAATGCAGACACTTCACTTTTCTGAAGAGCATGAGGGAGGGCGATCTCCACTTCAATCGACTTGACAGAGGCTTATCTTCACATCCTGATCCTGCCTGCCCACAGGAGGTTTCTCCAGTTTGCTTACCAGGGCAAGCACTACCAATATAAGGCCCTCCTGTCATCAGCACCAAGGGTATTCATGAAGCTGCTGGCAACTCTGGCGGCCCACCTCCGGTCACTTCCAATCAGACTTCAGTGTTACCTGGAGGATATTTTGGTTCAATCGTCTTCAAAGGACCAGGCAGAGGTGGATCTCCGTATGATTGAGTTTTCGATCAACACTGGGTTTTCGATCAACACTGAGAAAAGCCACTTCTCTCCAACCACCCAACTGCTCCACTTGGGAGCAGACACTTCGTCATAGGCACTTCTCTGTGCATGGTCTTCCTCTTGCCAGAGAGGCAGCACAGCCTTCAGTCTTTGATACAATGCATTCGGGACGAGGGCACAGTGTTGCTGGCTTTCCTGTCTCAGCTGTTAGGCAAGATGATGTCCTGCATCTCTATAGTACCTTGGGCACGTCTTCACGCCAGGGCCCTGCAGTGGTTCCTATTGCCATATCAGAGATCAGGCAGGAGTCATTCTTTGGATACGGTTAGAGTTCCTCGGACGGTGCTGTGGTCCTTTCTGTGGTGGATTTCCAGGGCCATCCACAAGGATTCTCTGTTTAAAGAGCCCAGCAGGATAACCATAACAACAGACGCCAGCCTCTTTGGTTGGGGGCCCCACTTGCAGTCTCAGATGACCCAAGGACAATGGACACGGTCAGACTTCCAACACAAAATCAGTTGGCTGCAGCTCAAAGTGGTCCACCTGGCTCTCAAGAGTTTCCAGACCTCAGTGGTACATCACCACATTCTGGTTTTGATAGACAATGTGACCACCAAAGCCCACATCAAACACCAAGGAGGGACTTACTCAAGGTCCCTTAGGGCGGAGGCCGAGATGCTGGGCCTCTGGGCAGAAAGGTGCCTTCTTTCCCTGAGAGCAGAGCACATAGCTGGAGTGCAGAATGTGCAGGCAGACTGTCTCAGCAGATCGACATGTTCCATTCAGAGTGGCGTCTGCATCCCTCTCTCTTTCATCCAGATATGGCACCCCAGTCCTGGACTTATTTGCCTCTTCTGGAAACATGCAACTGCTGAGATTCTTCAGCAAGTTTGCGGGAGTGGAAGGGATAAACGCCCTACGCATTCCGTGGCCATGGGGTGTCCTGTACGCCTTTCCTCCACTACCGCTGCTGGTGGTGGTGGTCAGGAAGGTATTGCAAGAGCAGGCCCCCCATTGGCCCAGAAGGCCATGGTTCACAGATCTGGTAGGTCTCTCAATAGAAAGTCATTGGAGAATCTCTCAGGACAGGATCTCCCTCAGCCAGGGGGCACTGTTCCATCTGGAACCATAGTGGCTCCAGTTGACCATATGGCACTTGAGCTGGGGACCCAGGGTAATCTTTCTTCCAAGGTCATCAGTACCATTCAGGCCTCTAGAAGGCAATCCACTATTGGGATTTATGACTACACATGGAAGACCTTTTGCATGTGGTGCACCAAGTCGTCCATTGATCCCCCATTAGTGTCAGTGGCACAAGTCCTGGGCTTTCTTCAAGAAGGGCTCAACAAGGGGTTGGCATCCAATACCATTTGGAGATAGGTGGCAGCTCTGTCCTCAGTGTTGTCTTGCAGGAGCCAGGAGTCTCTTACCACTCACCCCACGATGCACAGATTTCTCAGGATTGCCGCTACTCCCCCTGTAGTCCACAGGTATCCCTCTTGGGATCTGACAAAGGTGTTGCAGGATCTGACAGGGGGCCCGTTTGAGCCTTTGAGGTCTGCAAGCCTAAGGTTTCTTACTCTAAAAGTGGCTTTCCTCGTGGCTGTTACGTCAGCCAGGAGGATTTTTTAGTTAGAGGCTCTTTCAGTGAGGAAGGATCTTTTTCTCTTTTATTCTGATAGGGTGGTCCTCAGATTGGACCCTTCCTTCATCCCTAAAGTAAACTCTTGGTTTCATAGGGCCCAGGAGATACCTAAGTTTTGCCCGGGGCTTCAACACGTCCTGGAGAGGAAATGGCATTCCCTAGATGTGAGGAGGGCTCTCCAGATATACATCAATAGGACTTTTTCCTTGAGGAAGATTGAATCTCTGTTTGTTTCATTTCAGCCTTCCACTTTGGGCTGCAAGGTGACCTCTTCAACAGTGGGAAGGTGGCTCAGAGCCTGCATAGCTACGACTTAAAAATCTAGGGACCTCCCGGTGCCACGGGGTATCACAGCGCACTCCACAAGGAGTGCAGCCACAATGGTGGCCTGGTCAACACAGGTTTCAATAGAAGAGGTGTGTAGAGCTGCTTCACCATTGCCTTTCATCAGGCATTATAAGTTGGATGTTTACACTTTGGCTGAAGTGGCCTTTGGCAGTCAAATCCTCCAGAGGGTCCATGCTGATGAGAGGAGCTAAGCCAGATTGTTCCCACCCGTTGGGACAGCCAGGCTTTGGTATGTCCCACACCTGGCTTCTCTCTCCCACGCTGTAAGGAGAATGGGCATTGGACTTACCTGAATGCTGATTCTCGTAGAGCTGGGAGAGAGAAGCCAGACCCTCCCTGCCACAGTCTGGTCAGCAGTAGGGTAGGATCTTATGTCTTATAGCTGCGAGTATGACCATGCTGAACTGGGGATCTCCAGGAAGTGGAGGCATGACCGCAAAAAGGTCACATGCTCAGTCACTGGCCGGAAGAGCAAGAGCTACTACCCACTCCTGGCTTCTCTCTCCCAGCTGTATGAGAATCTGTGTTCAGGTAAGACCGACACCCAGCCTAAAAGCAAGCCTAAAATGCTTGCTCTGTTTGGGATAATCATTATCATTTGATGTTCTGCAAAGGATATTTTACATAAGATGCAAATTTGAATTAAAAAAACAACAACGTCTATTCTTCCTACAGAAGATAAAGCGCAGTAGATTCCAGGGAACCTAATAAATGCTATGTGAAGGCTTATTTGTACACTTAAATGTCCTTGCATATGAAATTGTTCGACTTGCGTAGTCTACTTCAAGATACCGAATAGAAGTGAAACATGAATCAGTGCTAGTTATAGCTTGTATTTCACTAAAATCAGACAAGTTTGATGTAATAAAGTTTGGATATGAAACTCAACTTTTAAAGTTTTAGTAGCTCAATGCAAATAATATTATGGTTTTATGCTTTACAGTTTTTATAGTTCAGGTTTGTTTATTGTTGTTATGAGCCAAATAATTACAAATAATTAAACTAAATAACATCCCCCAGGTATGACTTAACATGGCTTTTTCAGGGGCAGGTAAAAACCAGAGGGCTTTTCTTCTCTGTTCTGCATTTCCGAATGCAAGGAGCAGTCACATAGGCATGAATTTCACTAGAAAACCACTGCAGGAATTTGGAATGTATCTCCCACTGAATTTTCTCTAAAATTAAAACAGTCAGATTAAACAGTGTTGTTTAAATGTATTATTTATAACCGGGTTCTTTATATTCATTGTACAGCATTCTAAATATAAAATTTTCCTTATTTTTGAATGAACATTTCTGTGTGTTTTAATATAAATCTATAATGTTCCTACAGATGAACAAACAAATGGTAAGATTTCTCAGTCTGGTTTATTAGCACAACAGGAGGCCTCTGAAGAGCACGAACTGCCAACTTGGGATTCCCCTTCTGAGGATTCTATGGAGACTATGTTCAATGTAGTAACAAAAATGATATTGCCGGTACGGTGATACAATATTAGTACATGTTTATGTAGTAAAAGAGCATTTAACTTTAAATAAGTGCAATAAAATCAAAGTTGCATAGAGCAATAACAGCAGTAAAATCCAAAAAAAGGCAGAGAAAATAAAAATGGCTTTGTCTGACTTCAAAGTGATAATGATGGGGGTTCCAGATAAATTTCTGGGAAAGTATTTAGTATGTGAGCATCACCACTTAAAATATCAGTTGCTGTACCCAGTGCCACTCAGTGGGGCCTCTAAAGAAAAACTCAAGGTCTAGTATTCATTTGTACAGAGAAGTAATCTTTTGGTGCTCTGTACTAGAGATGAAGCCCCAAAAGGAGGAAAAGAAGGATGTTAAATTGGTTCCAAAATGGAATGGGAGCTATTGAAGTACCGGTACTACATATTCGTATTTTTCAATTCTTTTTAGTAGTCTGAACCACATTTTTAATAATGTGCACTTCCAAAGGCCATGTGTAGTGCAAATGAGAATGTATTAAAACATGATTAGCTGAAACCAGGCTATAATCTGTCCTGGGATGTTTGTGTGTGTATGTCATAGATTAGAAGTTTTTAGCTGGGAAAAAATGCTATAGCTTACAGAGGCTACTTGTTTTCTAAGAGACAAAAATGGATCATGAAAATTACCAGACTCTGAATCTAATCCTGATTCTGAGAGCCTACTCCTCCAATGGATTTTCCAAAATATATCAATGTATTCCAGAGAAGAGAGGATGAATCCATAAGACTTGAGTTCCCACATTATTTTCCTGTCAAAGTTTTTTTTAGGAAAAGTGCAAAATGTAGCCTAAACCCTGATTGAAAAGTGAAAAAAAGTTTCATTTAACAGTACTTGAAATTGACTGGCACCCTTGTGTAACCAATAATTGATTCTATTGCTTCCTTGAAAAAATGTGAGATAATGTTGGTGTGACTAGTTTTTAGTGTCAGAGTTCCAAGTAACACCCCCAACACAAGAAAACTCCGAGGCTTGAGTTTTCTCAAAAATTCATTTTGTTAGAAAGGTCATATTGGCACCTCTGGGAAAACCCGAATCTGAAAGCCTCCAGGTTTTCCCCACCCAAAAGAAAGTCCAAGCCCCTTGTCCCCTGCACCCACATCTTCCATCACATGGACCAATCAGGTCACCATCCCAACTGGAGTTTTTTCCCAGTCACACCTCTCCAGGTGGAGGCTGAACATCCTTGACTCCCAGGGAAAAGAACGTTGTTATGGCTATACTCCTCACCCTGTCTCCATCCAACCCCCCTCCCATTTCCCAAAGCATGCCCATCCACCGAGTATGGCAGCCCTGAAGATCCAAAGAGAAAGATGGCTTCCAGGGCTGACAGGTTGTTCCTGTTCTGACCTAGGCTTCCTGATAAATAATAAAGCACAAACGATGTCCCAAAAAACCCTCTTTTTATTTTAACGGCTGTGAATGATGTTCATTCCCAGCTGTAATAAGTCCCAAACAATGTTAATTAGTCTGACAGAAGTCTTTTGGAAGAAGGCTGATAAGTACCAACCTTTATCTCTCTTGACATACTGCCAAAGACCTAATGAGCAAGGAGCTTTGCAAGGCCAAACAGAAACACAGAGTCAGAACTGAAATGCTGTGACACGAAGTGAACCAAGTTGCTTCCTGCAATGAGCACATCTGTTTGTTCCAGTTTTATATTCCATGGGAGGGGTCAATTATCTCCAAGCCTTACTCCCGAGTAGTCCTTCTCCTCCATAACTGTTCTTGCCTTCTGGCAGCTCTGCGCATGCACACATTGGAAAAGGCTCCCCCTGTTCCTCTGCCTCACTCATGTCAGCCTCCAGAGGCTCTGGAGTCAGCACAGATCTCCCAGATGGCCTGGGCCCCATCTCTAGCTCTGACACCGAGCCTTCTCCAGACTCCAGGACTGGCCCATGTTCCTCCCCAGCTTCCTCGCTGTCCGACTCTGCTGTTGGCGGACCACAACAGTTCCCCTCAGGCAATGAGCATGTCCTGAACTGAAATAAGTGTAGGAGGTTAGTCCAGTTGTCTTTAACCTCCTCTTTTCCCCTTCCCCAGCAGGACCCTTTGGCTTATTAGGGAATTTATCATTAAAGATGGCCTCCAGAACAGACATAGCTTGCAATACTGCATTCTAACCACTGTTCCACCACGCCTCTCTTCCCTAGATATCCTTAGGCAAAGTTCTATCCAAAAATGGCATGACTCCTTACAATTCCAGATTAGCAACCTAGAAATCTCAGATTAATTCCCTCCAGGTCTCTGATGACCATTCCAGTGCTAACTGCATTCTCTGTTATCCTAGAATAATGTAGTTAAGTTGCAGGAAAGCAAATTCTGATCGAATGCTAAGAAAAACTTCCTAACTCTGAAGGCAGATGAACTGATAAATTTGTACCTATGTCTGTCTGATGTATCTATTGATCTACCGGTATCTGTCTGTCTGTCTGTCCATTATCTATCTATCTATCTATCTATCTATCTATCTATCTATCTATCTATCTATCTATCTA